>JAGXCT010036258.1:68311-103212 GCA_022495035.1 Philopotamus ludificatus
GAATCGAAGTCGGAGTCGTGTTTTTTTTAACGACTCCACAGCCCTGGTATTTTCTTCATAAATGGGTCCATTTGAGCGAGCTAGAACAATTCTTTATCTCCTGACCCAGCCCAGTTTTGGAGCCACGATAGATTTTGTTATTATTAGACATTTAAAAGACTGAGTGGACAGTGACCGGCGCCTGTGTGCAGAATTTGGGGCCCCATAATTAGGTCCCCATTCCTACCCCCTCTAAAATAACATTTTAATCGATTTTTTACTATTTTAAGAAAGATTGATATTTAATATTTTTTCATCCCTCTTAACGCCTCTCAGTGCACCCAATCTTCCGGCGCCTGTGTGCGCCGCACAATATGACCATCTGGACGAGGCGACCTTAAAATAAAATAAAATATTACTTACCGACTAGAAAGTATGACACAATGAGGATATAACCTAGTCAATCCTTTTTGTGGCGACTGATTATCATATGAGCTCTTTCTGTCTATTTTATTCTTCTTAAAGTGCCTTTTCTGTTAGGCGATCTACTAGTCTTTTTCCTATAAATTAGTTAATTTTTGGTGAATTTTGCGAAGCCACGACAGTATGTTTCTTCTCAATGACGGTTATCTTTTAGTTTTTCCTCCATATATAGAGTCTATAGAGTCGGCATCCACGAGTGATGTGTCCAAATAACTCCTTACGTTGTTAAAAAGCTCCCGCTCCTTGTGAATTAGTTGCACTTGTTGCTTATTTATACTCAAAGAATATCTGGAAAATTAGGTCTTTGAGTTATATAGGTGGAGACTATTGGTGCAAGACCTATGGACGTGTATTCTCGGGTCCTGATGGGTATGCTGGACATGAAAAATGAAGAACGTCTGTCCCAAATCCGTTTGATTCTTATGACACGTGTCAAAATTATCGTTGATATATTTTTGGTTTATTGCGCAAGGCCAAAACATAATTTCAGCGACTTTTTCTTTTAACCACACACAAATTTAAATACCGAAAAAAAAGTTCTTTGGCTCTCAAGAGACGTGACGTGACTAACGAGGGCCGAGAGGATGTGTGCATGCAAATACAATTTTCGCAAATACATGCTAATGAATGCGGATTTATCCGCTGAAATTAATGGACCCTGACCCCAAAAAACAGTTTGGGAATAGCCGACGAAACTGGCCAAGGTTCAAAGCAAAAAACCGCAAAACATCCAATGGCAACCACCGAGCATGATGTATTTATTTTTTATGCGCGGACTTTATGAAGGCAAAACGGATTTATTATGGGTGGAATAATTGCTTTTTGGACCAAAATAACGTTCGCATAATTATACGAATCGAAATTTATTTCGCAACGGAAATAAACAATATGACGCGATTGCATAAAGCCAACTTGACGCGATCGACAAGTCCAAAAATACGCGAATTGTGCTCTTATTGATGTATATCTATAAATAATTCGCAGTGTTTGTATTTGCGCGATCGGTTTGAGCTTTTATTATTATATTAAAAAAATAAATTTACATTCAAAATTGTTGGCACGTGCATTTTTGGCCAACTACCGTGTGTTTATAATGTCAATTTTCATTACTTTCATAAATAATTGTCGGACATGCTAGCCCTGCATATAAATAAGCGTCGTTGATTGCATTCGTAATTAAAAGCTTTTGCAATTACGCAAATTGTTATGGCGGCCTATATAAATTTGAATAATTCTCTTTAATGCGTAAATTTGCATAATTTAAATAATACATAAATACACTCATTCTCCGCTTTCACCGATTATTAATATTAAATAGATGTTTAAATAAAAATAGCATAATTATATTAAATATATATAATAATTCGAAAAGCTTTTGTACGTTTCAGACGAAGGCCTTACCATCGAGGACATTCAACAACTGGCAATGAAGATGTGAATCAGTTAGTGAGCTTTAGTGCTATTTCTCGCTATAGAACTGTCCTCGCTGGACACGGATTTTAAGCTTTAAAGCACGTCGTAGCGTTGCCAGAGAGAAAGACAAAGAATAAAATAAGGAAAATAGTATCAACAACGAATTTAAAAATATATTGAAGTCAAAGTGCTCCTGTTAACGGATGAGCTTAAAGCTGCAGTTAGGGGCTGCATCTCATTGAATTCTACTTATAACAAATAGATATAGGTCATTTTCTAAAAACTATAGTATTAATATTGTTAATATAGTACGAGGCGAGAATATCGTCGGTTTATATTTGTAGAATAATTTTGTCCAATGCTGACTAATAAGAATTGTCGAATAGAGCTTCGAAAATGACCTTTCAATATAATGGAAACCTTTAATAAAATATAATAATATTTTTAAAACGATATTAACTCATTAAAATCCGGACAATGAATGGTCGAGCTCAATGCCATTTCTTGGGAAAATAAAATATATGTATAATAGTCTGTAAGTGTAATCATTCGGAAATGCATTCATTCCATACAAATAGGTTTGTTTTAATGCTAAGTGTCGACTTTAACAAAATCGGGATCCCATTTCTGAGATTTTATACCTTTGAAATTTGTCATATAATCTATAGTTTTTTGTTCACATCTGTTACAGTAAAATGAAGCGTGGAATTGAGTAATTTTACGTTTGGGAAATTTTCGTCGAACCACAAAAAGAATCGGATTATTTTTACAGAGACTCTCAACATTTTTTACTATTATTTTATTCGTAATTACTTAATTATGTATCTGAATGTATTAATGTAAAAAAAAATCTATCGATCCTAATTCACAATTTCAGAAGCTTTCATAAAAATTTATTCATAAATAAAAAAGTAATGTATAGCATTTTTCCTAAAGTACTTAAAATATTAAAATAACTATAATCATGATATTTTGCTAATTATGGTAAACCCTCTCTGCTATACCGTGATTTTCTATCATGAGTTCAACGTATAGCGTAGTACTCCCTTGTAGAACATAAATTATACGCATTGGAATAATATTTACCCGTAGCATTTTGTCCCTTTATTTTGTTTCGTATCATCATCATAAAAAACAACAGCCTAAGGACATTCAATTAATTAATAAGATAATATTTGTATCTTCTCTAGTTATGTAACAAATTGTGGCCAAGAAAATCGACCTACATTTTTTTTTTAAAAATATAAGCTTTTCAGGGTTTTAAATCATTATTTATTACATGTAATACTTATTATAAATCTAAAGAAGCGCTAACGAATCATATAATGTATGCAGTGGTGCTACAGATTATTAAAACTAAAAACGTATATTTCGTTCTTATTTTATTAAAAATAAAAAAAATAATGAGAGGTAAAAATACTAAATAATATTAACAATATAAAATAAGTGACCAACGGGAATATTAAATAAACCTTCATATTACTTCAGATATTTTGATCGCCTTCAAATCAAGCGGCGGCCACTCTCTTGGTCACTCTCTATAACTTTTATTCGAATAACACAGAGATTCAGAATATCTATACATCACCTCCCAACCCCTACGGGGGGGTTGGGTAGCCGCCAAGTTGAGTCTATCGGAAATGAAACACAACTATCTACCATACCATTAAAATTGATGGTCAGCATCTCTTATTTACATTTTTTTATTATAGTCAACATAACCCTGCATAGAGTTGACTAAAAACCCAAGTAAACTTTTATAAATACTCAACAAAAGTGCACCCTTGAAAAAATATGTACATGTTTCCTTATGTCCTTATCCTTATGTGCATAAATAAATCTGGTCTCTAACGGATTTCTCACCACAGAGCCAGTATACCCTGGGAAGGAAAACCCTAATCTGTTGACCAATAATTGGTCTAGTCCCGATTCTTTCGCTCCTCTTTCTTCTCTCTGAGGAGGTCTTTCCCATGATGAAAGGATTGCTATTACGCGACAGGGCCAATAATCATTTGCGACCGGCTACTTGAGACTCGTTTTGCGCAGATGTGCATATGTATGCCTGTGTATATCTATATAGGTGTATGTGTGTGGTCGCTCGCTACTTGTCGCTCGTGACTCGTCATAAGCAGATAACGCCTAAGGGAAGAGAACAAATGAATACCGAAACAAACCCCCTACTACTTGCTTGGACATAGTCGAGAGGGTAAAATCCGATACCAACATGGTAGAAGATGTACGTCCAATGCCAGCAATGGCCAACTCTTTACAAAAAACCGCATACCAAGACGGCTCGGGTCCCCGCGGCATGGACACGAAAAGGGAGCCCTCACGTCACGTGTGAGACTAAGGTTCCTTTGGCCTCAACTACCATGCGAGAGCTTGGTAAGGCCCGTGCCCTCAGCGAGTGAGAGCCTAGTGGCTGGCAAACGATGATGATGATGATGATGTATATTAAGATCTGTATATGAAGATCTATTATTTTTTAGTGTGTTAAATGGTTATCAATTCAATGATATTTATTTTCGTTGAGATTCTGTAGTGTTTTTTTTTTTATTTAATATTACCTTTTATGAGACCTCCCATTATCTTTATTACGTAAAATGGTAATATAATTCAGGTTCCTTTGGCCTCGACTACCATGCGAGAGTTTGGTAAGGTCCATGCCCTCAGTGAGAGCCTTGTGACTGGCAAATGATGATGATGATGATATTTTATGTGCTTAGTTATTTGCTTCTGACATATTTAGGCAATCGCATATTTGGATGTTAAGCCAGGAAAAATATAGAATATTTATACGAATTTGTGTTTAAGAATTCTAGAAGAGAGGATGAGCTTAAAGCTTGCATTTCAATATCTTAATGTTATTACATTTTTAAGCTTATCTTATCTCATATCTTATCTCTATTACATGCCACGTTGTTCACTGTTTCGTTTAGCCCTGAATAAATTATTTGCACGATGATATGAATAAATATATTATTACCTCGATGTAAAGTAAACTTTTCACGTGCAATTTTTCACATAAAAATGTATGCATAATATATCAACTTCTATGCAACTCTCTTATTGGCACAACGAGGTTACCTTGTTATTGCATTACCATTTTGTTTTGTTGTTACCGTCATGGGTTGTCATGTTGATACTAAACGTTTCGCCCAGTCGTGTTTTGCATTTTAGCATCGCCATTACAATTGAATTTGCAGATATCTCGCATCGAACACAACACCGCGTGCTATTTTCATATAAAAATACGTTCAATATTGAATCGGGACTCCGTGACGAATCAATAACAAACGAAATGTTTGCGATGTTTATTTCAGTCTTGATACTTTAATGCCGCACCTCATGCATATGAATGAAATTATCTCACGACGCTGACAGCGTGCGTAACGGATTATGTTTCATTGATGAAACTCCAGCTCTCGAATCCAAAGGCGATTACACACAGTCGTGATTTAAAATTGTTTTTTTTATATTTATTTTATTTATTTTGTGCGAAAAAATTTTTCGGTACATAAAAGCGCTCATATTCGCTGTGTCGAATATACTTCCAATATAAAAGGATATTGCCTCTTATCCACCCTCGTCTTCTATCTTTCTTGCCTGCTTGATATTTGCCGAAACTTTAAGCAGAATTGAAGTGCCTGTTATAATCCATAAAATATTGACGTCATATTTACGATGTTCCATATCATATTGGCTCTCGTCATATTTTATATCCGAAGCCTTTTGCATTAACCATTTTCTTCATGTATATAAAATAACATTGTATCACATTATATATATATATATATAATGTGATACAATGTTATTTTAATTAAATTATGCATAATGCGAATTTTTCATCCTCTGAGATATTCATGTTTTAATTTATATCCACCGAGCCAACGTTAAATAAGAGGCGTGCGTTAAAAATAACGTTTTATTAAAATTGAGTTATTATACGTTGCCTCCGTACCGATCCAGCGATCGTCAAACTTTTTTCTTAATCGCATAAATTGCGTGCATGTTATGCATTTTATAGTGAATTTTATTATACGTAAACGAACTCAATTAAGGGGCCTGTCTCGGAATGGAATGATTTATGTCGAGAGCGTGACCCATGTCGCCGGATCATTGTGTGTTTTATTAAAATGAGTAAATGCGGTATTATGGGCATTTTATCGCACGTCGGTATTTCATTGTGGATTTTCAAGAAAAAAATTACGGCGAGGAAATAAAGTGGAAATAACATAAAAAGCAGTAAGAATGTTTCGTCGTGATCCGGGCACCAGTGCTCGGCAGATGCGGATCGACTTTCAGCGAATTTCAATCTGGAAATTTAATTATGTTGCGAAATTCTTTAAAAACGTCTTCGGAATAGTAAACATTTTTTAAAATTATTTTTACATCAACGTATTTCGTCAGACACGGACAGTTCAGTTCATATAATTAAATAAAATACATTATTTTTGTTTAAATTGCATAAACCACACAAATGACTTAGAGATTTAATGAAAAAACTCGTAAAATATTTGAATAAACGTAAATATTTTAATGAAATTTAGAATCAATCAAGCATCATCATGGGAACTTAACACGTTGCAGTCCGGGGGACTCGTATGCGAGTCCTCGTGGCGCCAGAGCAGCAGTCCGGGGGACTCGTATGCGAGTCCTCGAGGCGCCCAGAACCACGGTCCGGGCGACTCGCATTTAAGTCCTCGTGGAGACAGCAGCGGTCCGGGGACACGCATACGAGTCCTTATTAGTAATTAGTAAATTTACAGTCGTTATTTTTTTAATTTTTTTTTAGAAATCACCCGGCTCCAGCGAAAAATACCGCGCGAAATCGCCCGAACTGTAACGTGTTAATATAATAATTGATCAATTTTTATTAATTCATTTGATACTAAAATAAAATTATGTCTTAAATTATTTTTATTAAAAAAAAAAAAACTGACAAAATAACTCCATTTATTATATAAAATAACAAAAAGATATATTTAATAGTATTATATTATTTTTAATCATTTCCTTAATCGAATAAAATCAGGATAGAGAGTTAAAATAAATACCAAAAGGCATATAAATATTTACAGGTTCTAGAAAAGTTCTATAATAAAATATCATCATTATGATCATTTGCCAGCCACGAGACACTCACTCGCTGAGTGTATAGACCTAAAATATATCTCTAGTGATCAGTGGCGGATTTATAGCGATGCTCTGATGCTGGAGCATCAAGCACCCGATCGTTGAGGGCCTCAACGATGAGGGGGCCCCGGAGACTTTATTTATAATTAAAAAAAAAATATGTATAAACCTAAAGAGAGTCTAGTGATTAAATATACAAAGAAAGCTATTAAAAAAATAGACGAAGAAAGCATTAAATACGTCTCAGATCAATCACCATTCAAATAAAAACGAACGTTTAAAATGTGCAGATATTATCAATTTAATCTATAACAAAAACCGCATAGACATTTTTTCAAATTAACGACAACCCTCCCCCTCCCCCCTCAATTTTATTCTATTATAAGCCCCTGTAATTAGCATCAGGCCCCAAAAATTAACCATCCGCCACTGCTAGTAATTAAATATGTTTGTTTAAAAGCTTTGTTATATTATACATGTTAATTTTGAAAAAAAATACCATAAAAAATAATATTTTTATGAATCTATGATAGAGCAAGAACATTCAACCCTTCTATAGCGCTTCCTGCTATAGAGTGGCGTATGCGGCAGTCCCTTCTATAATGTTTACTTCTAGATCTACGTCTTCTACAAAACGCTATATTTTCAATTTCATATTGCAAATATTGCAAACATTCAAATATTAGCATATTTAAAAAGGTTCGCATGTCCAAGTATTTTTTTTATCTTAGTTGAAAAATAAATTGCTACCCAAATCGATGTAAAAATGCTATTTATGCGATCCCTATACACCCTGCAATTTTTATTAAATATTTCTCGATTTTTTTTGCTCCAATCTACATTTTGACTGTACAGTTAACCCTCCTATAGTGCTCCCTTTAAGAGCGCTGTTTTTTTACAAAACGCTAAATTTTCAAGATCAAATTAGATATTTCATTAATTTATAATACATTGATTTCGTTCAATTTACAAAATAAAATTACAAAAATCTAGCTCCAAATTTTGTATGGCTTCCTATACTTCTATATGGCGGGTTCCTATGACGTGGTCCCTATCTTTACGCTATTGGAGGATTGCATGTATATTGGGAATAAAACCTGACAATATACTATTTGTAAGGATAATGAGATTGACTAGGATATAAATGGTTAATAAACAACTATTATAACATATATTTTGGAGAGTACCTAAATATTACTATATATATCTATTTATATTTAAAAGAGATCTAATGGATCTTAACAGTAATATTAATATTATCCTTGATAGCTAAACATAAACTTGTGGGAAGCTTTACACACTTTATATCAGAAAGCTCGTTTAGAATTTTATCATTAATAAGAAGAGTTTTTTGAGGTTTGATGTTTTTTAATTATGTTTGCAGTAAAAAGGACAGGGTTTTATCTGTTTTATTATAATTTATAAATCGTATACATAATTGTATTAAATTCGATACCAGCAGTGGTAGAAAATACACGTCCAATGACAGCAATGGCAAGAGAGGGAAAAACCGCATACCAAGACGGTTTGGATCCCCTCGGTATAGATACGTGTCACGTGTGAGACCCAAGGTCGTTTGGCTTCGACTACCATTCGAGAGTCTGGAAAGACCCATACGTTTAGCTAGCGAGTGTCTTGTGGCTGGCAAATGATGATTATGATACCTTAGTTTCAGTAATGATTTCATACGACTTCTTGCTATTGGCAAATATGAAAAGATGATGTTTTGCCAACAATACGGAGATAAATGTATTGTATTGAAAATAATACTGTTGAATAAATAAAGATTATTTAAATAAACCTATTGTATTCATGAGATTTTATGAAAAATTTGGAAATCGCGTGTAAACAATCTACCGAATATAATAACAATTTTAGTAATATATTTATTATTTAATTTTCTTTATTCACATACATTATATCATACGAGATACAATTTTTAAATGACATATTTTTCATGGAATGTATTAAACATAGCGTTGACATATTTACGTACAATTTTTATGAACACATTCCGTCCGTTTTAACGAGAGTTATGTGTACATTGAAATATTTATAAATAACTGTTCAGAATATTTAAATATTTTTCTAGGCAAAAAAATTAATATACACCGCACAGCATATCAAGGGGTTGCCAAAATAATTAGAATAAATAATTTAATTAATTCAATTAGATTTTCGTGCACCGAAGCACATTTCAGAAATCAATAACGGATATTTGGTAATATTTAATTTTAATTCTGAATTGATAACAGTTGACATTCCCTGGCCATTGTAAATTTCTATTTCATTGAGCACGACTCCCGTGGCGCGTGACTTCAGCCGGCTTCGAACAACACGGCTGTGCCAAGGCGGGGTCGTTTTTTCGCGCTAATGTCTCGGGGTGCTCCGGACCCCGACCGAATATTATTTTTAAATTAGAACGCCCGCAAAATTTGTAGATGTCAAAGCAAATCCGACATTATGCATAGCCGATTCCGCGCTCTTAGTGGCAAGAATCCATCTTGACAAAACAGAGACCGCTCCGGCCTCTCGAGGGTTAACTAATTAAGGCACCGAAAGTTGTTCGAGGCCCGCGGGGCCGACGCCCAATGCGGCCGGGGTCCTTTACGACCCCCAGGAATCGATTACGGAATTATTTAATGGCGTAATAAGCGGGACGCATTGTCAAAAACTTGAATGCGTTCCCGGGGAAATTAGTTTTATGGCACAGAGAAAAATGGCCTATTAATTATACATGGAAATTCGAGCCATTACTGCGATAACGATATAATTGCCGACATTCCTTTTGTTTTCTGTTGGCATCGGAGCCGTTTCGGAATTGCTCTGAAATAGTATCAAATTTTAATTAGTAATTAAGCACACTAGATTTAAAATTATAACGCATTTCTTTAGACTTTCTCAAGAGTATTATACGAGTATGATTTATCATTCTTTAACAGTTTTGGTAAAAATAAAATTTCTCAGAACAGTGCGTATAAACGAGATTATAAATATATTTCTGGGAACCCCCTCGACGTTTTAAATAATCATTTGAGCGGATATTTTGGGACTTTTTCAGTTATATTAGTTAAAAATATGCAGTATTTAATGCAGTATATTTTTTACACGTTAGATATGTTCCAGATGTCTAAATAGTTATATGTTTGAGATATAAGGTACATGTGAAGAAGTGGAAGATAAATTATTTTGCTTGAAATATAATAAAATCGAAACTTACTGTCGCTAATTGACAATAAACGCATTCGTTCATGTAAGAATTATGATCAATTATTTATTTATCTTTAGTATATTTGAAAATATATTTATAAATTTTTCAACCCAAACAATTTTCATTTTTTAAATTGTTTATACAGTGGAGTATAGGATTTAAAATGTACTATAGTTTTTAGAAAATATTAGACTAGTTTGCTCCATGTAAAACTCCTATGTTTAAATGTTTGAACCTGTAAAGATTGTATTATACATTTCTTAAAATTATGCTAAATATACAATAATAAAAATGGTATGTTTAGAGAGTTGACTTTAATCTAGCCGTGCCGATGGGGTCTATTTGGGACCCCAAGTTTTTGATTTTTCTTGAATAATTCTTTTAATATAAATCCTATGTGTTACAAACTCATAGTATTTGTCTAAAAAAGACAAAAGAATAAATATTATAAATAATCATTGTCCTTTAATTGCAATGGCAATTGCGAAAAAAAAAAAACCACCAATATTCGCTTTTATTGACACGGTCGGTATGTTTTTTTTCGCTCGCATTCGGTACGATGTGCTTAGGGACATTGCCGAGTGCGTTTGTCATTCATGCGTAATATTGATTAGTAGAAAAATCGAATATATCGACCAAATTATGAAGCATTTCATGAATAACTATTTTTATTCTTCAAGATATTGATGTATAATTTACAAACTTGACTTGAAATGCTTGGGGTATATTTTCCATTATAAATATATCCCCTTCGGACGATGTAGTTATTTACGTGCCGCCGTGACGGATCGGATAATAAAACATAAGGTTTACGTGAAATATGATGGGTTTAAAATGCACTAGAATATTTTAGAAAAATTTGGCTCCAAGTGAAAGTCGCATGTTCAAATACTTAGAACTTGTGAATTTTTTGTTATACATACATTAAAATTATAAATAAGTTAGCAAATGTTATTTATTTAAATTATATCAAATAATAATTTTAATGAAATAATAAAAATGGTATGTTTATGGAGTTGACAAGTTAAAAAAAATTAACAGCGTTTGAAATAATTTGCAAAAAGATGCATTTTGATTTAAAAAAAATATCAGTTAAATATTTTATAATAATGGCGATATGAATTCGCAAAGAATTAAAAGAGCTCCGCGATGAGAAAGTTATTTTTTGACATTTCATCATTTGGCAGATGATCAAAGAAAAAAAATCACAGTCGAATTGATCGTAAATTTATTACCCTAATTAGACAGTATAGGTAAATTATCAACAAAAACAATAATGGTGAGCATAATTTCACAAAAAAACAAAAAAAACATATTGACGTCATAAACGTGATACTATTTTCCAATCATTAATTGTGAAGATCCTGTATTTTTTCGGCTCAATTGATCCGGTTTGTCATCATTCGTTTTATCAATATGCAATCCGGTTTGTCGTCATTTTTTTCTTAATATTTTCACAACCATTTTGCAGTAAGATATCAGCGTAAATTGATAGCATTTTCTAATTGTAAATGATGGTTAAATATGAAAGATTTTTTTATTTGTTTATATATTCAATGTAGAGTTGGATATATCATGCAAGTATATACGATTTTATAATTAAAAATATATTCATATATAATTAAAAATAAATATATAATTCATCCCATCCTAGAATAGAATCTAATCAATGTGTAATCAACTCGAATGCGGCCTTTAGGGACTGATAAACCGAGATGATTTGATAATAATTACACTGGACATGGGTGTTTATTGAACTATAATAAAGTTCTCATGACAAAGCTTTCGGAGTTGAATTAAAGTTACGGAGGGCCGAGGGCGCTTTTAATCCATTTCCAAAATTCGATTTCAATACTCTGGACAATTCATCGCTATACACATATTTAAGTCGTTACTTTAAAATACATATTAAAAATCGCATAATTGGTACATGCACGCGAAATTGTCGGATCGGATCGCATGTTCTCCGTTTAGGTTCTCCTTTGCGTATTATCGCATGCGAATCTTGT
Organism: Philopotamus ludificatus; assembly: GCA_022495035.1. Taxonomy (NCBI): domain Eukaryota; kingdom Metazoa; phylum Arthropoda; class Insecta; order Trichoptera; family Philopotamidae; genus Philopotamus; species Philopotamus ludificatus. The sequence goes on from JAGXCT010036258.1 coordinate 80,543, forward strand.
TCTCGACATAATAACGGTGCGCGGCTTTATAATTTATTAATAATTTAATCCGTATTTACATAATATAAGTAAAAAAAATCGCATTGTTTCATTCAATTCGCGCTTATTACGCTGAATATTTTTCGGGTTGTAATTAAAACGAGCGCCCGGCTCTATTTACAATTTATACGGCCATTGCACGTGAATCACACCGTGAACGTATTATAGTAGAGTGAAAAATAACAATGTGCTTTATTTACACTGGACGAGTATATAGGGTGATTTTAAATTAGGAATTTCAAAACGAATGATGAATCAAATGCAAGTAAACCGGCCGCAACGGTAAAAAATGACGCTTTTCCGTCTATAAAACGCGATATTTTATAATAATAATTTGGGATGATTTATTAAAATTCATATATCAGAGCTAGTATACCCTGGGAAGGAAACCCCTAATCTGTTGACCAATAATTGGTCTAGTCTCATATTTTCGCTCCTCTTCCTTCTTTCTAGGGGACCCCTCTCTGAGTAGGTCTTTCCCATGATGAAAGGATTACGCGACAGGGCCGATAATCACTTGCGACCGGCAACTTGAGACTCGTTTTGGGCAGATGTGTATATGTATGCCAGTGTATATCTATATGGGTGTGTGTGTGTGTGGTCGCTCACTACTTGTCACTCGTGACTCGTTATAAGCAGATAACACCTTAGAGAAGAGAACAAACGAGTACCGAGACAAACCCCCTCCTACTTGCCTGGACACAGTGGAGAGGGTAAAATCCGATACCAACATGGTAGAAGATGTACGTCCAATGCCAGCAATGGCTAAGAGAAAGAAACTCTTTACAAAAAACCGCATACCAAGACGGCTCGGTCCGCGGTATGACACAGTGTGGTTCCCCACGTCACGTGTGAGACTCAGATTTCATTGGCATCGACTACCCATGCGAGAGTTTGGTAAGGCCCATGCCCTCAGCGAATGAGAGCCTTGTGGCTGGTAAATGACGATGATGATATCGGATATAAAAACACTCTGTATATTTTATCTCGTCTTTTCCCGTATTATGATATGCGCAAAAAATGTAAGCTTGATTTTTAAACATTATTCAAAAGCCCTCTTCTCGTGGTGATTTGATTGATTATTAAGTAAACGATGCAATAATACAATCAACCCTCCTATAGCGCCAAGCTATGTACCATGCTATAGAAAGCCGCTCTATATAAGAACTATACAAAACATGTTTTTTAATTGTATTTTGTAAACTTAACGAAATCATCATATTTTACATGATCTTATCATATTATTAGTTTGTTTACGAAAAAAAATACTAGCCGCATTTCGAGAACGTATTTATAGAAAATCGTCTATTTTTATTATCCTGTGATACTGAGTACCAAAGAGATGCAAAGTTTTTGCGATAATTATTCACAGGCTAACTGAGTAATACTGACTTTTTAATGCCATTATTTATTATTTAAGTTATCGTGATTTTAAGACGCATCCATTAAATTTATTTCTACTTCGAGTTGAACATCTTAGAAACCAATTTTTTTTATGATATCTGCGTATTGTTAGAGCTCCAACAAATATTTAAATAATATATTTAGTGGACTTGCTGTACGATTAAACTTCAATAACAAAACTAAATGCAGCATCTGGCGTGTCTATTGGTTTTGGATTTACACATTTTCACTATGGAATTAAATTTATTAAACTGATTTAGTCGAATTTATGAGCCACTCTTATTATATTTTTGTTTACAATTTTATTAAAAAAGAAAATGAATAATGAACATCTATAGGGTTTGATTGGTTCTTGGTTTAAGTTTGCTAAAAAATCTTTTGGGCCAATATGTCTGTCCCACGGAGTGGAAAAAGTCAACCCTCGGAAATATAATTATGACCCGATTTTATCGTATACTTTTTAAATTCAAAATCTTATTAAAAAATATTTATTTCGGCAAATAAATAGTAATTGATGATTTACATGATAATGTTATTGATGAAAATTGTGTTGGTAGTTGATTATAATTGACTTGGTGTGTCATATATTTTAATTATTAATATTAATCTACTACACGTGCGTGTCATCATCATCATCTAACAACCCTCGGGAATATTCAGGGCAATTTTGCAAATTCCATTAATTTATCTACTGTAAGGTGTATAGGTCTTACCAGACTCTGATAATGATATAAACATTTGTCCAGACATTCAAAGTAGTCCTCATCTGATGCATCAAACACGTTTATCGGCGCTTTTTTCAATTTTTCAACTCACTATGGAACGCAATTTTCAATATAGAGTTTTCCTTCTTCATCTGTTCTGTCTTTTTCTCCACAATGTAGACAAAACGTTATTTTTTAATATTTTTTTTACATCGGGAATATGAAGAATATATACGAAAGAACCGAGAACAACAAAACATTTGAAATCTTTTAGACCAAGGGTGTCCAAGTCTTTTGTGTGCAACACATATATTTTATAAATTAATAGTAATATTACGTTTTTTCATATTAAAAATAATGACACAACTTACAATCGAAATATTTAATTATTATTCACTGTTGCCACACAATTTTAATTTTGAAAAAGACGATTCGTAGCGGTATGTGATGCCAAATACAATTTTGGAAATTTTACATTAAAGATATATTCATTTTTCTAATAAATTCGTATGTTTCTGCAAGCGTATAAGCTCCGTTTGTAAATTTAGGGGCATAGATTCGACCTTCACATCAAAAAGTGCTAAGAAAATTGTGAACTTTTCCAGTCATCATATGCTGTAATTAATTTGGTGACTTTATGAGCATATTTTGAAAAATCTTATTTTCACTAAAGTATCTGACCTAACCGTGACGATGAGGTCTATTGGAGACCCCAAGTTTTTTATTTTTCTCTAATAACTTTGCACAATTTAGCCGTATGGACGCGCCCCTGGTCTGCAACGAGACATCACCGAGTGTGCGCGTCTTATTGATTAATTACAAAATCCAAAATATCGCCCAAATTATGAAGCATATCACGAATAACTATTTTATTCTTAGAATAATCTATTTAAAAATATTCTTCAACATAAAAAAAATCAAGATATTGATGAAGAATTCATTAATATCTTGGCTTAAAATGTCATTGATAGACCCCCTTCGGACGATAGATCGGTTAATAGTTGTCATTCTTTATCAGTAATTATTTTTAATAAAGCTTTTATATTGTGATAACATTCAGTAATCAATTTATAAGGTAAACCGGAAAGAAATGACAATTTTTAAACATGAAAAAAAAATATTTGAACAAAAAAGTGCCCCGTGGACCATTATTTGGATATGGCTGTTTCAGACAGTCAACCAACATCAATATACGTCAGAATGTATTAACACAACAATAAAAAACAACAAAAATCAGCATATTTTATGCTTAAACCTTAAAGTAGAAGATTTTTTAATTTGCTTTTGATCGAAAAATTCTGAATGCTTTTTTTGTTCCAAAGAACGCCTGGAAGATTATTAAAATGCAATATGTATTTTCCCCCTCAAACACCCTGTATACATATTAAAAGTTTACGATAGACTCGTTCTGTATTCAGCATCCACGTCGGCCGGCAGGAAAAAACTTTTCCCGTAGGAGAGCCGACTGGCATCTCCTTGGCAACAGACGGTTCGCAATAAAAATGCCTATCATTTTACAAATAAAGCCTCCAGGTATCCGCTCGTCCACATTGTGCCAGGAACAAAGGACTCCCTTGAAATTCTAAGAATGTTTGCCAGATACATCTCGTCTCTCTGCGGATATGGGAGGCGGCGAGGAGCGCCTCTCGCAGGGCCCGAGATATGCAGCTCCGCGAATGTTCGGAATCCCTTCAAATCGAAATGGGATAAAGCCGTGGTCCGCGAGCCGATCCCCGGCACCCCCTGGGACTACCGGGAAAGCCTTTTCCGGCAAAAGTTTTATTGTCGCAACTCCTGCACAACATCTATACACATACACACATATGCGATAAGGAGATGTGTTTAAAATTTAATTAGCTTTATAGCGTCGGGTTATTTATTGAGGCCAATTACACGTTTCGCAGTAATTGCATTCGTTTAAAGACGTGCAAAAATCGAAGGCGAAGCGCAGCGGACCGAAAATCGTGAACATTTTCAAAATTCCGTCATGTAAAGATTACACGACCATTACAATTAAATAGCGCACTCGTTATGGTATCCCGATACATGTTGAACGCAATGCTTTGTGCCGCTGTACAAGGACATGGTTCTGGTTTGGCGTTGCGAGTTATGGCGTGGCCGCGGTGGTAGAATGCCGGCCAGATCCTTATCGGACCTGATTACGATGATTCCAAGTGCAGGAGCCGAGCATAGAATTTTGCGGTCCTGCCGTAATGTTTGTGCGAGTGTGACTCGGTTACCATGGCGCTCGGATGAGTCGGGGGCGAGAAAGAAGGGGGCCCTCAGGGTCGAGGATGGGCGGACGGTGGTGGCCGCGTCTAGTTGGCAAGACAACGACATGTCTGCGGGCGACCGGGAGGCTGAGGGGACACCCCATCGTTCGGTGAATCAAATAATAAAGAAAAAAAACAAGAAAATTACTTACCGATATTTCAATACGATTCAATCAACTTTATTTTCGGAGGATCCGCTGAGAAAATAAGAAATTCGTAACGAAGTACGGATACGTGATTGTAAACACGGAAGAGTAATGATTATTTTTTTATTTGATAATATTATATAAATATTATGTGTGTTGAGTTTCGACGTACTCTCACGCTACAAATGAAGCGAGCACGATATTACTTATAATACACACCGAAATGTAAACCATTATTTTTACTTTTCAACTACGTTTTTGCTCGGAAATAGTAGATTAAACATCATTATAATTATTTTTCTACAACACTATTTTTGTGAATCAAGTGTTTCTTGACCTTTTCCACTCCGTGGGCCAGACGTATTGGCCCAAAAGATTTAGGTGCTTCAAACCATATAGATGCTTCTTTTTCATTTTTCAAATATAATGAGAGTAACTCATAAACTCGTCTAAAAGTGTTAAATGTTCACCGGATTTGTCTTCTTTAGATTATTATCTGTTTACGTCGATAAAACACTCATTAATTCTTTAAACGCGGTGCTCAGAAACGAGCACACGAATCGGGTTTACAACGCGGCATCCATGACACTCATGCGCGCGATTTTCTTGTGTTAACAAGCAACTAAATATAATTACGTGTTGGTATTTACTTAAAAAATCAGTTTAAAAACACTGCTAGTATTCAAATAATAATCAATTACAAGAAAGTTAACGAAAAGCATCAACGGATAAATTTAAACATGTCATTTTTTTTGGTTCTTTATTGATTATATGTAATGTTTGTTTAGATTTATATTTTAGATAACATCCCTGTTCTCATTCTGACTTGAGTACGTACACAAGCATATGTCTATATCGGTGAAGGTCAGCCGACCGCGCTTGACATTTTGAACACTTCGATCTTTTGTTCGATTTATTATTACGAATCTAGTTAATTTTTTGAATGAAAACGGAACAATATATCCCACTTCACACTCTTTCATAGGAAAATAGCATAATATAGCGACAAAAACTGTGTAAAAAGATAATTTATTTGAAAAAATAATTTGATACAGTGAGTACAGATGCAGATTCGCGTTTAGCTCTACCGCAGGGAAAGGGTTAAGAGACAAAAATACCAATAATCTGAGCAACGTTTAAAATCAGTTCTAATCCAATAAGTTTTTACAATACGAGGAGAATTTAGTGTGCTCAGAGTTTTTTCACTACTGAAAATGTTAAAAATTTCCTTTACTTGTCCAAAATAAAAGAATTTTGGGCATAGGACAATATCGTTTTACCTCCGCTTTTATACTCGCCAGTCATGGTCGCTTTGTCATATTCCTATTCCCGAAGATGAAACAAAAGATGAAAGAATGAAGGTTTACAAACATTGAGCAAACCAAAAAATCCGTTTCATTCGTGCTTAAAAGATTTAAAAAAATCGTGATCTCAAGTGTATAATGTATCTGACGCTGACTACTTTAAGAGGATAAAATTAATATTGTTGATATAAATAAAAATTTTGCATATTTTTTATCTATTCAGTTATTCATAAGCTGATTAAATGACTAATGGTCTTATTTTTGGTACAGTTCATATTTTAATAAATATATTTATTTTTTACTTTTGGAAACGCCGACATTATTACATCTCGCACTGATCAGTCCCGAGGCTCAAAGTAGATGCCAGTCTATTTCCCATAAATCACAAGTAAACCCACTGCCACCGTTGATACATCAAATACATTCGCACTGGGGTGGTTGGTAGGGTACGTGGGGTGAGAAAAAGACAGCCCTAGGGAGTGCATCGGAATTGGGCTCCGTTGGGTTGTGAAGTGATTTTTGGTTTTTCGTGACGAAATTGAGTTCGGGATTAATGCCTTGTAAAAGGGGCAAGGAAAATGATATTGTTTCTCATTGGGGTGTCGAATTTCTCCATTTCATTTATGTTATTTATGAAAATTATATCAGCATGTAACGACAAGGTAGATAGTTGTATAAAAATGAAAGATAGATGCATGTGTGTAATACGATCGAGGCTGGAAAAGATTGATTAAGAAGGGTGCACGGCGTGTTGTAGAGGGTACATTATTTAATTTTAAGCACAATACCGGCAATAAATGGTAATAATGGCACCCGAGAGTCTTCATTAATTATCCAACAGTTTGACCGCGTGCGTAAAGATGGCACCAGCTGCCTGTAATTTATCTGGAGCCGTCGCTTTTGTGAGGTTGCCTCGGAGACGGAAGCAATTAGCGGGTCAATTTAGGCGGGGAGGGGGCCCTTGCATGATTGACACTGCGAGCAGACCCTTTGTTGTCCAAATATTTGAAATTACAGAAGTACATGGCCAACAATAACATCTCGAGACGGTCTCGCCGACTTTGATAAATTGCTACTCGGATACGTGCACCGGCTCCCGGCTTTCAAACTGACATTGTGTCGGGAATAATGTCGGCTATTTCGTCCATTGTTATTCTCGAAATTGGGGTCAATACAAGTCACTTATATTTAATGTATTCTAGAATCTACAACAATGCTCTATCATACGACGAAGAGACGTATCGATTCCATTAAAGTTTGCCGACAGAATCAACAATGTACCTCGTAAATGACTCTTATTAAGACAGGATAAGATATATAATTATAAAAAATATACATTAAATTGGCTTGATTATTGACAACAAAAAGTTTTATAGAGATGAAAGTTTTAGCAATCAATTGAAGATCTAACACAATCATGATTATCTATACATCATTTCAGGTTTAAATCAAAATTGACATCTATGTTCTGCTAAGATTTGAAAAAAATCGATGACAGCTTTAGTGGACTTGCTGTAAGATTAAGCCCTGATAAAAAAAGCTTTATATAGCGTCTGACGTATCCCTCGTCATTTTTAGGGTTGGAGATCTCATATTTCATAATAAAATAAAATTTATCCGACATAATGGTGAACAAGAATGTTTTTTAAAATCGAGATTTTTTCTCTACAAACTATGTTCATTCAACATCAATTAAATAAATGCGTCAATTCTTCTGGTTATATATATTTTATTAAAAACTATCTGCCCAGTTATTCATTGTGAGACGAACGCTTCAAAAACTCAATGTGTAAATAAAATATCCGAGAATTTAAAATTTAAATTAATAGGAGAGTTATTGAAAATATTAATCCATCCGTCACGGATGCTCAAACACAACCGCATCGTCCAAAGGGGGTCCCTCAGAGACCCCAAGCATTTCAAGTTAAGATATTGATGAATTCTTCATCAATATCTCGACATATTTAAAAAAAATGAATTATTCTAAGAATAAAAATAGTTATTCATGATATGCTTCATAATAAAGATGATATTTTGAATGTTTTAACTAATCAATACGGCGTGTAAAAGACACGCGTACTCGGGGACGTCTTGCCGCAGACTGAGCTCTCGCCGCACGTGTCGATAGTGCGTTTCACTGGCACTCGGCACGTCATACCAGATGTGACCGAGAAAAAACATCGCACACGTAGCAACAGAAGCATATTTTTTTAATTGCAGGCAATAAAGGACGATGATTATTTATAATACATACATATTTTTTAGACAAATACAAAAAAAAATGTGATATATATTAAAAGAGTTATTCGAGAAAAATCAAAAAGTTGCGGTACCAAATATCGTCGGCACGGCCAGGTTAATGTTTCCAGTCCTCATCATTTGCTTCATCATTAGTTGAAAATTAATGTAAAATTTATGACGAAAGCATTAAAAATAGTATAATCGAATATATTTTTGCATAGATGTACGGTAGTTTTTTTACGCTATTACTATCAAGTTAAAAATATACACAATTACAATTAAAAATAGAAGAGTAGTTCCACTCACTTATTCTTCGATTATATAGATTTAATATTATTATAAATATATTTTTCGTAGACTCATAAAAAATCACTCAAGGCAAAAAAAATCAGTGGCGAGACACTGACGAGCATAAATAATATAGAATCAAATTATAAAGATAATTTCCGATGTTCAATCCTTGAGAAATTCTTTAAAATTGAGATAGATTTGAGAATAATATTCATAAATATTTTTATGTAATTAGTGTAGTAGTTTTGGGTATTTTTTTTTTATAAAATACAAGAAGATATTTTTTAATTATGTTTATAATTTAATATGAATATAGAAACAGTTTAATATTCGTTGTGCTATTAAATGCAGCAATTTTGAAATACAAACGTGGCGTGATAGTACCCTTGTAAGCCATCTGAGTCAATTTCCTTGTTCAGGGACACCCCCGAGGAGATATCTGGTAATAAGGCCAAGGCATTTATCTTGTAGCCTAGCTGGCTGTTAGAATTTTCAGAACCCGCCTATCTCGTGAGGGACCAGACGTTATTTTTTTTTATTTTATCCACACAAAGAATATATTTATTTTATTATAGACGTCTTGAAGCTTGTTTACGGCCGAAATATGCCGGATTTTTTATAAGTCTCCGAACCTACCACCCCACACCTCCCTCGATGGAGGTCAATAGGGATATATTTCATCCCGGGGGATTACACAAAGTGTGAGTCTGTGTGCGGTCGAGAACTTCTGCAGATGTCGGGGGATACTCGTGCCAATGTAGAAAACTGTTGAGAGACTGGCTGCGGTCTTGGAAATGTAATAAAGTTAAGAACTCCCGTGTTTATCTCGTATATTTGTAAATATAATATATAGTATAACGTAGTTTTATTAAAACTATTCATACAATTCTGGTACATGTTTCAATAATGGTCGGTCGCTTAAAATAGCTACGTATTCAGTGGAAGAACACGGGCATACTTCGGAGCCTGGAGGTCCCTGTAAAAACCCGGAAAGCGTGGAGTAGGGGAAACCTTCAATTTGATTGATTTCGCCAGGGGATAGTTCCGCTTGAACGGAAAATTAACTCTAGTACCATGGGACCGAGAGGGCGGGGCTCGAAGATTTCAAAGAGATGAAGGGATACGTTGATTGTGGAATTTGTCACTAAAAATATTACAATAATTAAATTCCCATGGAATAAATACTTCGAGTAAATATTTTTTACGGTCAATGAAGATTTTTTTTTTATTATTAAATATCAAAGCGTATTTTTTCAATCGTTCATAAATATTGATGGGAAAATTCTGATATTGCTCAGAGCTTTATTGGAGATAAAAAATATTTTCCAATCTCCCCAGTGTATCTAGCTGGATAGCAACAAAAAAATTTACATAATAAGTGTATTATAGAAAAAAATAAATAACTTATCCCTTTCGCTCGCATAAAATATTCATACAATATTTTATGAGATGTCGTACTGTATTTAATTAAAATCAAATCCAGAAAATCCAGTTTATTACTCTTACCAACAATTTGTACGCAGTTGAAAAGGGAACATAGCAAGATAATCTAGCCCCCGCCGACGATTTATTACTCTTCCAGGGATTTCCACGAAAGAAATTAATTTTCACCGCAGATTTTGAATCCCCCCATCCGGCTAATGAGAAAATCTATAATCCCGACGATTCTTTCATTATTTTCTTTCCTCTTTTTTTTATGGAGAAACCTTTCGATTCTGTAATAAGCAGAAATCAATGGAGCCCGAAACCAAAGAAAATTAGTATCGAAAGTCGCCGCGATTGGGTTGCCGACCCCTGTATTATATTATGCCTTTCAAATGTCAGTCGTCTCTTCCCTACGCTCTCATATAACCTATAATCAATATCGTGTTCTCCTGTAATCGGATCAGATAAAATGAAATGCCTACAGCTAGCCAGATGCGAAGTATACTTACCGGATATTAAGCTCTTACGTGATTATATACATAAATATACCTATAGCCATATATTTCGGTTGCCGAGAAAGTATTTGCGGTTTTGTTTCAGCGAAAAAATAATATAATATCAATTTATATAAATTGCCTCTGGGGTAATCACGTAAATTAAATTTTACGCTCGAAATATAGCATTTTATACTTTATATTAAAATTTAAAACAAATCCATTATATACTAGATTAAAAAAATATTATAGCAATAATAATAATCAATAATAAATTAATTTAATACAAATATTGTTGAGAATAACTCAAAATTATATTTTTACATTATAATTAATGTTTCTGTGTAGTTTTCTAGCTTTATTGTTTTAAATTATAAAATTAATTTTACTGACCCATCCGTCATGGTGGTTGGGAAACAACCACGTCGTCCGAAGGGGGTCTCTCAGAGACCCCAACATTTCAAGTCAATATGTTGATGAATTATTCATTAACTTCTTGACATTTTTTTTAAATGGATTATTCTAAGAATAAAAATAGTTATTTATTATATGCTTCGTAATTTGATCGATATTTTGGATTTTTTTAACTAATCGGTGACGTCTCGCCGCAGACGGAGCTCTCGTCGCATCGTGCAATGGCACGTTTCACTCGCACTCGGCACATGGTACAGCATGTGATCGAGAAAAAACGTGGCAACAGAAGCGAATAATATTGTTTTTATTTTTTTTTCGCAATTGCAGACAATAAAGGACAATACTTAATTATAATATTTATCGGCACGGCTAGATTAAGGCTAGGAAAAAATATCTGAAGAATACATTTTGTATTTCATTGATCATTTTTTACAGTGGCTTTTAGTTTTAGTTCCAGTGATATCAATTTTAAAAACATTCGTACATCAGTACGAGCCTTTAAATCTGCTGAAAATCCCTGCTGGTACCCGATTTTTGGCAAAGCATTCAGTGATTGTCAGCTTGCATCTCCAAGAACCATGATGCATTAGCTTTAACATGGGTTAGAAAAAATATTGTATGCGTTGATTAAATCTTCTGCATTACGATATACGCCTTCACAAAATAAAAAAAAGCTCGTAAAAACATTTTAAGAGATGAATTTGATGGTTATTAAATATCCTTCGTATTTGCTAGTATTATTTTTTCAAGACGATGAAACGACCATTAAGAAGAAAAAAATAATAATATGAATAACGTTGGAAATCACCTTTATATGTGTTTTAATTTGATATCAAAAAGTGTTTTAAAACAACAGATATATTTTATTATCTGAAATTAATCTTGATGAGATTTTGTATCTTTTTCAAGACTCTGATTTAATTTTTTTGATTAATTAATTCTGGTGACTATATTATCAATTAATATATGAAAAATATGATATAAATTATATATGTAAATTATTATTTGCAATTGCGGAATTCATTAATCTATACATGACGATACTCACTGGACCAATCATTTATATCTGTTAAATACTAATTAAAATATAATAATACTAAAAAAACAGCCATAATGATTATTTTTCTTGTGAGATTAGTTCATCAGCCCCCCGCAGTGTTCCCTGTAGATCACCCGTCCAAGCACTGATCGCATCCAATTTCGGTTAACCGTGCTATGCATCATATAAAGGGCATACAAAAGCTCCGATTCATTACTAGAGCTTCGACCATGTCGGATTAGAGGCGTCCGCCGCTGCATAACATATTGCTTTCCACGGTGCAAATTATCGGAAACCATAATAGCTTTATCTTTCACGAATATTTGCCGCCATCATTCATTTTGGCAAACGTTAATTTGATTCCGGCCCACTCTTGCCTCCCATCCCCTCGGTGTATTTTTTTTCCAGGACCGCTGCCAGTTCCAGCGGTGGCGATGGGGGCGTGGGCTCGCATCCAGAGAATGGGGCCCCTTCATCCTTGCCCGGAGCACCACAATAACTCATATGCGGCGGGAGGATGAATGGCTGCACCCCGATATGGATGTGGGAACCGATCGGATGAATAGTCAACTGTGTGCGGCGAAAGAATACTCTATCGCTTGATTTTTATTTTGTTTTTGACACCCCCCTGCTTGTCGGCGAGCGAAATTTAATTTCGAATGGAAATATCAAGGATTTTTCTATTCGTCTCTTGAAGACAAACTATAGTAAATATTAATGTATACTTTTAAATAATATATTAATCTTCTTTAAAATATGCTAACATTTAATATACATTTGTTGTGTAAATTTATTCTAATTAATGTATAGGGAAATTATCAAAATCATAATTTTGAAGATGATAGACTCGACACGGTTCTGAATTCAGATTCCACTAAAAATACCAATAATTATGTCTTTCCTGTAATTATTAGTTCAAGAGCGGTTGCAATTTGGTAAGTGTATGAGCTTTAAAATTCCAACTGGACCTGCATATTTATATGGCTGAATATAAATAAATGAATTTACTACCTGTAAAGCCACAGTTTTCATAATAATAAGTAATTCAACAACATAGGACAGTAATAACAAATAAAAAGCTTCGTAGATTCTATCCCATTAGACGTGTCGTTAGTATTATTTTTTTCTTAATTAAAATACATATATGTATGATTTATTTATTGGTTTTTCATTATTCCCCTTTTTACATGATTTTCTATATCACAACATTATTGTTTTTTTAAAATGTCACGGTTTTTCAAAGCGTAGGGAATCAATCTTAATTTTTTCTATGAATTCTTTACGGTTTTTGGGTAGTTTTTTTAATAAAAAATACAGAAAGGCTAATTTATTCCACTTGTTGAAATTAATGGATTTTATACTTTTAACTAATCTGTTACGGCCACTCGAAAACAATCGCGTTATCCGAATTAAGGTTTCGTTAATCGATATTTTGGGTTTTTTAACTAAACAATATGGCGCGTAAATGACATGCACACTCTGCGATATCACGCGGTACGCGGTATGCAGTACGTTTCACTAGTACTAGGCACATCGTACCGGCTGCTAGGGAGAAAAAACATCGCGCCCGTGGCAACAGAAGCTAATATTTTTGTTTTTTTTGCATTTGCGAACAATTAAGGTCAATGATTATTAATAATATTTATTCTTTAGACTTTTGTAGACAAATCAAAAAGTTTGGATGGATGGCTAAATTAAGAAATCTTAAAATTAATAATGAGAAATCAAAGACATTTTTTTCGGGCCCAGTAGTTTTTTTTTCTTCATTTTAATAATCTATTAACGATCTCAAAATTTATTGTCAATATTTTTTTTTAATGCTTGAATTTTTTTGTGATCATTGGAATCAAATATTTCATAAACTGAAATAGCCAGTATTTATTATTATTTAATGTGATAAATACTCATAGAAGAGTCATTTGAAAGAAAAAAAAAATGATATTTAAAAAGAAAAAAATATAATAATTAGTCAGAAATGTAGAAAATATGTATTAAAGTTATTTTTTTTTGGTAGAAAAATTAACATTTAATTAAATATTCGTCTATTTTTTTTTATTATTATTGTTACTTTTAGAAATATATTCTTATTATATTTTGTATGCATTATAAATTTAATCTACAGTGAAAATCGAGAAAATTCCATATTAACATATGATTAATATTTTAAAAGATTATACTATAAAAATATATCATATTAAAATACTTTTAAAGCCGTAATAACGAGCATTTTTTAATTAAATTTGGCTCTCAAATTGATTGATGTATAATATGAGTTTTTCAATAGAACTCGAGAAGAGCCTCAGAAGAATCTTGTGCGAAAAAATCAAATCTTTTTAATTAACGTTTATAATTAAATACATATTTTTTAATACTCGTGATAAATAAAACCACGGTGACAAAAAAATTAAATAAGATATTTCAAAATATTTCTATAATAAAATATTTTTTTACTAATTAAGTATATAACATTATAATAAAACTATTAATCCACTTACCCTTCTTGAGGAATGTGACCATGTGGATTATTTCCCCTGTGGAGGACCGTGGACATGGTTTTCATGGGAATATATAGTGGTTTCCCGTTACCCCCTGGACCGCAGTATTTTTTCATACTGAAGAGTACAGCTGCCCACTTTCCAGCTTATATTTTTGACAATTCATTATTTGTGAAATTAAGTTCGTCAGCCTCCACTTCAACCCTCTGTCGTCCATCCGCGTACTATCTGCACTCAGTGGCGGTTAACTTGACAATCATAATTCGATAGTAATTACCCTTAAGCTATGACGGGTACGTAAATATGTAAGTGATATTTATATATCTAGTATATTTTTTATATGTTATTGATTTCTGTGAGATACGGATCACAAGCTTTGGGAAGCGTTTATTATATATTTATTTTAGAAGTCTATCTATTCAATCTGGAATGGTCTTTTAATGGGTGCATAGAGGTTAATTGGGGGCGTCGGCAATCCCCAGCAATGGATCGGCCGATCACGGCTCGCATTAAACAAACGGTAGATCTGATCTCGGTTTGATTGCTCGCTTGCACAAAAAGGCTACAGTCTCATTTCTGGCATGGGCAATCTCTGGCCGACTATGAAAAGTTAAAATCTCCCCCCGCACAAAATGTGTAGGGCCTCGGGCCCAGCCCAAACAAAAACCTATTTAATAATGGACGAATGCAAACATGTATGTGCATCGCCGCGGGGGATATAGATATACATATATATGGTGTCTAGTGTCTACAGGGTGATTCATATTGTAATGCACTTCGGGGACGCGTGTACGTCCATGTCGCTGACGGCTGATCGAGTGCCTGCAAATTCGCGGTACACGGATCGCGAATGTTGCTATTTGCATTTGGGATATGGACATAGCCTTTGGAAGAGGGTAGATAATTAAAAAAATAAATAAAAATATATCAGCATGAACAGGATCAAGTTAAGAGAATTTGTCCTACGGTGGTATACTGACTATATAATAATTGTACTCATAGATTATTTGATACTGGTGTATAGAAATGGATTTTATTATTATATTTGCATAAATCTATAGTTGCAACAATTATTTTTTTTTTTTTAATCTGTAAGATATTTACTGTAAGTAAAACAATTTTTTTAATTAAAAAAATAGTGATAAATAATTTATTTTGGCTGATCTCCATCCTCTTAGATCATTCTTTTCTTATTCTCGAATAACTCTTTTAACATAAATCCTATATGTTACAAACTTTTGTGTTTGTATAAAAAGTCTAAAGAATAAATATTATAAATAATCATTGTCCTTTATTGTCTGCAATTGCGAAAAAAAATAAAAACAACAAATTCGCTGCCGTTGTCACGCGCGCGATATTTTTTCTCGCTCGCATCCGGTACGATTGCAAGTGAAACGTGGGAGTCATACAATTATCTTCCTATGACATTAATACATAAATGGTTATATAAATTTGATATGCGTTGAGGGGATTTCCAAAAATGTATACATATCTTCCAGCGGCGGCTCGTGGGTAAAATATTTGGGGGTGTTGCGGATGATTTAAAATGGAAAAACAGTATATTTCAAAAGCGGCTCAGTATGGACCGCGCCAGTCTGCTCCGAGTCGCAGCTCAACACAGCGCTTAGCGACGAGATCCCCCCTCTCCGCTTCCGCCCCGCATCCATCCAATATACGACGCTGGTAACGCTGTCGAGCAGACAGCGCTCTTGCCCTACACCGTGCGGCGTAACATACATACATATAAACATATGTGGGTTTTTAACCCTGAGGCGGGTTTTTGTCAACTGGAGGACACTACGCGATCTCCTGCAGAGACACGTTCGTCCCAAACCTGATGCCAGGACTGTGACGGTCGTCCACCAGTTTATCTTGGCTCTTCAAATACGGGCCAGGACCTAGTAGAGATGCGTCCGACTCAAACCTGGGGCCAGGATTGCAAATGGTTGTCCTGCAGGTTAACTAGGCTCTTCAAATACAGGCCAGGACGCAAGTCATGAGCCCGGGAGCTAAGCTGCCAACACTCGGGTTGTAACAATAATAATCAGACGAGGTTAGGGCTAATTCGTATTTATTTTTTTTAATCCTGTAGCACACACGTCACCGAATTTGCCTCGATAGCGGCCTAGCTCCTCAAAGCTCCGTAGAATCTACGAAACCATGATTATGCCAACCGCCACCACCGCCAAGTCCAATACCGACACTCGACTCTATATTATAAATATATTTTACTTTAATTTGCTTGGGGGTGCTGCAGCTCCGCAGTGTATATAGACGAGTCGCCCCTGTATCTTCTATAAAATTTCTAATTTTTAAACAAACCAGTAACCGAAAACTAGATAAATATTAATCTAGCTTCTACCATTAAATTTTATTATTTAATTTTTTTTGTCGGTACACATATCATTGACAAATCGTGACATTGATTGCCGTTGGTCGTCGAAATGTTTTATTGTGTATGACGATTTTTAAGAAAATGAAAAATGTGCCAAGAATTTGAAGCTAATGATTTTTACTTCTTTTGCCAACAAAATCGCTGAAAGAGCTAAACGTCATATCGAAAATTACGTCACATTTTTTTATTATGATGGTACACTTGTCGCTGACGTATCTTGACATTGATAGCCATATTAGATGTTACACTTTATTATCGACTCGAAATAGTTTAACGGCAGTTTTACATGTTTCGGTGTTACACAGAAATAATTTTAGAAAAAAGGACGGAGCTTTTACAGTATTGA
The DNA here is from genome assembly GCA_022495035.1 of Philopotamus ludificatus. Classification (NCBI taxonomy): domain Eukaryota; kingdom Metazoa; phylum Arthropoda; class Insecta; order Trichoptera; family Philopotamidae; genus Philopotamus; species Philopotamus ludificatus. The sequence continues at coordinate 97,553 of JAGXCT010036258.1, forward strand.
GCAGATCAGGATAGAATCGCCGTTGGAGCTAAACACCATCCACCACCACCAAGCACAAGTGTGTGATACATCTAACGAGGACTATTTTTAATCAAACCTAATATTTTACTGAAATGTTTTTTGAGTATCGCCTTGAAATAATTGATTACAGTGTAATAGATATATATTTTATTTCTATGTATAATTTGTCAGAAACCATATAAATCGAGAGATTGGTGGTATATTATTCAGAAATAATGACGATGGATTGGAGTGGTTGAAATATTTACGATTTACATGTACAAATTGATATAGAAGCTCACTGTTTATGGCTAAAAATAAAATATTTCCTAGAAATTTTATCAAGAGCGTTCGGAGAGTAAACGTATGTTCGTTAATTAAGAAAATACCTTGATTTTGTTTTATTCAGAATATCAAGGTGAAATATATTAATTTAAGTGGGAGGGGATTTCTACTTCCACTTGATGTATACGTCTATTTAAACAATGTATAAATATCGTGCTGAATTATTTTTATATATAAAGATTTATTGGTAAATAATATATTTAAATATAATTTTAAGATATTGAGTGTGCTGTGAAATTCAATGAGGCTCTGAAAATATTCACGGCGCACATATTTCCTCGATTTCGCATTTGATTATTCGGAATGCGAGTTTCAAATTAAATTCCGAATCATCCTGTGCATTCGCAATATAAAGCTGCGATATCGAATTTTAGCAATGTGCATATAATGAGATAGACGCCACATGGTGGCCGGGTCAAAGGTCGCGTGCACAATACCGGCGGCCGCCGAGGCCCCGGGGCCTCTAATCACCAGCTCGTCCGTCACTTCCACGCTCTCCCGGCACCAAGAATGGGAGACGATCTTCAGCAGAAATTCGGGAATGTCGACTACAAAGCCCCGTGGCGAGGGGTGGGTCCATAATAGATTGCTTCGCCCCTACTACTAATGGCGTAAAAATGTAATAGACGAGGGCGAACCGCGCGCCTGATGATGTAATTATGGACGTCGTTTTTCAGGCTTAATCATATTTCGGGTTTTGAATGTTTTTTTGTTTGGGAATGAATGCATTTTTGGCGAGAGCGGGACGTTGAGGCGGGTCCGGGGAATTTTGTAATAATAAATTAAGATCCGAATCTATTCAACGGGATCACAATGTGGCGTTGTCACGGAATGATGAGGGTGAGATCGTGAGCTTTTCGATAAATCGCCATTCATCGAGCATCGATAGTATCGCATTTAAGCATCTGTCAATTTGCAGTGTTGCCATGCGGCGATGAATAATCGCGGCGCAATCTAACCCCACGCAATCAAAGTTTCGGGTTCATCATTCACGTTTTTTTTTATCTTTGTACATTAAATTTTTTTAAGGCGTGAGAAGTCGACTACCTATAATTCTTCCCCGGTAAAGATAATGCATTCTAGTAAACAGAATCGTTATCCCCGAGGCGAACACGGGGTTCTCGGAGAGCATCGCCACGCCCCCATCCCTTTTTATCATTCATCAAATCTAATCACTACGCCTTGGAAATGGCTTCTCATTAGTATGTGGGACGCGTCGGCTTATAGCGTGATTTTTTTTTTGGGCATTTTTAAAATATAATCTAGACACGAAAATAAAATAATGCGCGCCGAGTCGTGAATTTGAAATTCATTTCACTATCAATTATTTACTCATTTGCTTTCTAGGAATTTGAAATTCGTTAGAATGCGGGTGTTGTAATTGTGTTTTAACATAATAGCGATTTTTTTGAGCATGGCCAAGTATTTTATGCGGCGAGATGAAATATCGTGCAATGACACAAATATATATTTTTTTTGAAAAATAAATTTAGAAATCCATGTAACAAATTGTAGATTTTTTATATAATTAATAATAGGTATAAGCTTCGTAAAATCGCACCTTATATTTAATATTCGTCTAAATAATTTAAAAAGGATTTAAATCTGAGATCCTTACAAGCGACATTCCGTTGAATTTATACATAACTTGTTTTTATTATACAATCCTGTTTTCTTAAGAAAAGTGAACCAATACAGGATGGAGCTTTTTTTTAGATTATACTTTATATGTAGGTACAAATAAATGAGGAATGCATCAGGAATAGTTCTGCATCTTTATAATACTTTATCATTAATTTAATGGACGACCTGGAAATTCATATATGATGTAAAAAGCAGCTTTACTGAATATTATATCGAGCTGTTATCATCATTACTATGCATACGTGTATGTTAACTTATTTTACTATAATAAATCAATATTGGATATATATTTATTTTTAATTTTTATGTCCCAAGTATGCTTTAAAAATAAAATATAAATCAAGATCATCATCTTTTGTAAAGGGTTGTTTGTAGTTGATGATAAAAAATAATAACATTATAATAAATTTAGGGTTTTATCGGAGCCAGATCGATTTAATTTGAAAGCCGATTTAAAAAAATACATTTGTATTTTGTAGCTTATCTTAACCCTGGTCGAGAATCAGATATAACGTTTATTATAAATCCGTCAAAAAAACATTGGGTTTGCCCTTCTTTCAGAGTGTTTCGGGAATGAGAAATTGTCATTTCAAACATCTTGTTTGGCTTTTGCTGGGATGATACTTCTGTGCAAAATTATTGATATCTTTTTCTACATCCTCTTCTATAGAGGCTTTATCTATTAATACATCCTCTTCTTCCAATCCTAATTTGAGTGTTTCTTTCTTAATCTTGCGCTCCTTCTTTCTAAGTTCATGCAGCTCTTTAATGATCAGCTTATTCCTGTCAGCTCTAGTCGTATTTCTAACAATGATCCATGTATTTTTTTCTCAGAAAAAGTAAGCAAACCTTAGTAGTATTGAGAAGGTTGAACGCTGAAGTTACTCTACTAGTATTTGCCTTGTGGAGGGAGTCGTGTCATCCTAGCCTGGAATAAAGATATCTCTACACGGGAGTTTACCGCAGAACACTGTGATAATTTGAAAATATTTTATACGCTAGAACACATTTAAACTTCTCCTACTTTGATTATTGAAAATATTTAGACAATCAAAAACGGGTCAAATTTATATTTCTGGAGGATTAAGGAGTATGTTGTTCTCACTCCAATTCAGATTATTTAAAATTGTATGTGATGAAATGGATAATAAATTTAAAGCTCTTTTATTACATACTGAAGTGAGATAGCTATCGAGGGGAAAAGTATTGTTAAGACTGTATGAACTTCCAAGTGAGTTATTAGTCTTTATGAAAGCACGATAAAATCTAGGTAGCTTTAACAAATCCTTCATGGTTTATAAAGTTTGCATATCTGGCAAATATTTTTACAGTGTTATGTAATTAACTTATCGCTACAAGGAAAAGGTATTACAGTTTTGAATGAATCAAATAATTAGATGAACACGTTATTTCAGTATTTTTAGAACACCTAATTAATTTGCATTGTTTTGCGAAAACTAATAGGACGATTCTTGGTTATGAAATCGAAATTAACAATTGATAATTAAAATCTAATTGAATTAATTAGTGACTCCTGTTCCTGTTACTTCTGTTTTCTATAAACTATTTATGCGAGGCAGGATTTTCTTATTATACTCCAACGATGTCAGAGTGCAGGAACGTCGCCATGCCAGGTATAAGTATTCAACTCACCAATATTATGTCTGATATCAAGAGGATTAGCAATTCAAGGACTCTACATCATCAATCATTATGAGCTTTATATACTCATGTTTTATATGATATGTTTTAAAAATATACATATGTCTTTTTTTAATATTATAGAGAGGTTTCCTGACTACGAACTTGTAGCTTTTGCCATTGCGGATTGGAGAACATCTCCTCTCTCCCCCTGATAAAGGTCAAAGCTTCAAGATGTACCAGTGTTATTAAATATGCATTCATAAAAAAGTAGCCGTCCTTGACATTTTTGTAATGGAGGGGTTATGTCAACAGTTATAATGCTTTACAATTTATGTAAAAAAAAAAATGAAAATATAAAAGCTCCTGGTTTTCAATATGGCGCATTTCAAACACAGCTTTTTATACACGCGTCCAGATAATTACGACGTGTGGCTGCTGGCTTTTGATTAAATCAAATTTAATTGAATTTCGCCGATCCGGCCCTGGTTTGTATTATTTTTTAATCAATCCAATTGCTTTTGTCAAAGCTCTCCGCTCGAGTGTAGCGCATACATTCGGGCCGTTTTTGCATACGCGACGAGATAAGCGAAAAAAACATTTTTGCATGCACCACATACACACGTGCGTATGTACAAATTAATATTTGCGGTCGACTGATACGAGAAGTGCAGGTATATGCGTAAAAAAAAATATTGACGAAACTTCGGCTATCGGAAAAGAGGAACGGTTCGTGGAAATTTAATCCGATCGAATTCTTCTGCAAAAATAACATTGTCGTCGTAAAAACGTGGAATTTTAAGCATTTATTTATGCTAAATCATGCGAATTGCTTCTGTGAAAACTGAACCACTCTGTCATTAGTTTAGAAACACAGAAATATTTGTATTCATCCATAGAGAACGCATATTAATTTTAATAACGGCGCAGCTAAATCACGAATCGTTCAAACCGCAAGGTACGAATATTATTTTACCCCATTATTACATCTACCCCCATTTCCACTTAAACCAATAATTATATTAATATCCTGTCGATGTATACTTTCGTATGAACTTGCAATTAGTTTCAAGGGAAACACAATTTCGATTATAGAAAAAAAATTGAAACACCATACATATTTATTAAGCGAATTGTGCCATGTGCGCACTTGAATAATCCCGCAGAGGATTGTAGAGAGGGTCACAGAAATATTATACAATAATAAAGTTGGTTAAATTATAAAAATGCCATTTGGCCATGTGAATAAATTCCGTATTAAATACACACGGGTCAACTTACCATACAAAACGCTTACCAATCACGAGAGAGGTTGTAAAATTCAATATGTCGTGTTTTTTTATTACTCTATCCATACAAGGGTATCCTTGTACATAACTTATCGCGGATAGGGTCCGCAACCTTTTTTTATCGAGGGTCGACGATCCTTTGTACGACTTTTTGATTTTATAGTCGAAAAAAAAAACACGTAAGAAAGAAAATGGCGGCCACGGGGTACGACTTTGTATGCGTAAGATTAGGGACGTTATTTTATTGATTTTGCCATTGGACCCCCCCAAATAAGGTCTATCGCGGTCGAAATTTTGATTTGCGATATTGAGCTTTGTTCCCTGCTCGTTGATTGTGTTTACCCTCGTTGTTAATCAGTGGGGAGTCTAACAATAATTTGAAGTATAGAAATAAGTATAAAAAATATATTAACATTAAAGTAGAATTATTCAACGTTAAGTATATTTTTATTCGATATTAAAATCACTTAAACGACAGTTTCAATAGTACAATTTATAGTTAATATTAATTTATTTATTTTGTGTTGAAAATAAGTATTGTGAAATAAAATGCATATAATCTGAAATTAGAAACAAAATGATTCTAGCTGCTGAAACGTATTACAAATTTGCATATCACCATCAATATATGTATCAACATCAATATAAATAAGTCAAAACATTTTCATGACTAATTTCCTTCAAACTTTTAACACATTGCCTACGGGGCGAATCGCGGTCAAACTTGCGCTGGGGCGGGGC
>JAGXCT010036259.1:0-26164 GCA_022495035.1 Philopotamus ludificatus
ATTTGAGAGTTTGGTAAGGCCCATGCCCTCAGCGAGTGAGAGCCTTGTGGCTGGCGATTGATGATGATGATGATATATATATTCATTGCTTACTATTTAAATCCTCTGGAGAGAGGAGATGGTAATTGAAATTTCTTCGTACAATCAATCCGGATATCGGTGTATCCGGCAGTGGTTTCTCAATCGCAAGTTTACCGACGACCTGAAAATAAAAATATACAATATTCATATAAATTTGATTCGTATCGACGGTTCGAATTAATTTACGTACCTTAGCCGTCTTATGTCCTCTGAATGTAAGTCGAACTGCATGCGTATTTCTCGGACTGTGCAACGTCAACGACGTGCCGTGTTCTCTTTGCAATGCCGCACGAAGACGAGACATCTCATTTTGTTCGCCGTGCACTAAAACCTAATTTTTAAATAATTTATCATGATTTTAAAATATCGATAAGTATCACAAAATTACATACAACGTGCGGAGGTTTCAAAATTCTGATAAACTCGGATGTCTGCTGATAGTCTGTATGCGCCGAAAAGGAAATATAATCGACGGACATTTTAAGAGGTAACTTCTGTCCGGACATCGTCGTGATTTCATCGGGTTCGGAAAGAACCGTTTTTGCCAATGTTCCCTCCACACAATAACCTATTTCAATGAATACATATTAATCCAATATCATTAATATTATATAATAAGACAATCTATTTATATTACCTGCTATGATTACGCCATTTTTAGCGTCTGTACACCATGATTCAAATAGTTCCCTTGAGAGACCAGATTGCATCATACCGGGAGACGCCATTATCACGCATGGGCCAATATCTTCAAAATGATCGATTCCCTAAAATAAACATAGAAGTCAGTAATAAGTATTCGAAAAGAATGCTCAAAAATGTTGGGCTCAAAAAACTGATTAAAACTACAGTGGATATAAGAACAGAGTTTATCGGAGGTGGAGGAACTGAAATCAGTGTCGAAACGGTACGAAGAAGGCTCAGGGAAGATGGTTTTAGGGTAAGATCATCGACGAACACTTCTCCTAAAACAAATGCACTCCAAAGGACTCCAATGGGCAAAAGTTTACCAGACCTGGACTAAAGAGGACTGGAGGAAAACTCCAAAACCGACACACCTGCAAAACTCTGAGATATTCTAAGGATTTACTTGAAAAAATTACCTCAGTGGATTTTAATGACCAATAATGTATAAGTGATGCAGTTTTATTTTTTTATCTCAACCAGAAAAAAAAACTCAACAGTCAACCAGAAAAAAAAAGAATGCAATTGAATAAGAAGAAAGGTGCTCGTGTTATCGTCATAGCTTGAAGGTAATTACAATTGAATTATGATTGTCAAGTTAATCGCTACGAAGCGCAGATAGAACTCGGCGGATTGATGACCATTCCAAAGAATTCTGAGTGATTTTCTGTGTGAATTTCACAAAAATATAAGCTGGAAAATGGGCAGCAGCACTCTTCAGAATAAAAAATTACTGCAGTGCAGAAGGCAATGGGAAACCACTGCACTATATATTCCCATAAAAACCATGTCCATGGTCCTCCATAAGGAGAATCATGCACTCGGTCACTTTATTATAATTATCTGATGAGGAAGAGGTAATAATCCATCCAATTCCAACAAAAAAAGATGCTATGAGGCATATTGAGGGCCTTAAAAGCTACCTTATAGCATTGAAAACCTACAAGATGAACTTTCTTATCAATTTATAAGATCGAAAGAGCTGCAAACCAGCACAAAAATATGTACCAAACTGATTTGCGTGATAATCTAAATAAAAAATATGTTTTAATTTTTAAATGCTTTTTTTATCTAAACCAGAATCTGCATTTTCCCTCCAATTACGTTTTTTTTTTATCGGTTCCTTCAAAAACGTAAAAACGGGGTTTCACTGTATCTCGAATAGTCATAACTCAACATTGACTTCAGTCAACTATTTATTGTAATACATTGATTGATTATATATAAAAAAAAAACTTAAAAAAATGTAGGTCATAAAAAAAGATACTATGGCCAAAAATATGAAAATAAGATTAGTTGATATGCAGCATTGGGATTTGGCAGATGTGTGGGAGTGATAAATAGAGAAAAAAAAATTCGCATGCTAATAATAAGTGGTAAACCAATATAACCTTCAATTATACTCAATTCGACAAACAATTTGCTCTCTACTTAGTAAAATATAACTGAATATTTTGATCAAATTTGTGAAAATTCAACATAACCTCACTAATTTTTGCTAAAATTAATTTTAAATTTAAACTTATTCATCATATATTCTTAAAACATATTCCACTTGAAAACATTTTCAGATAACTCAACATGGCTTGGAAAGAAACGTTAATAAATTGGTTAGAAAATAATAGAGGACTGGTAATCGTAATATTTTGCTTACCGGCTAGCTACATATTTAATCTTGTATTACAAATAAGAAATTGGCTGTATCAAACAATATTCAGCAGCCCCGATTACCACGACAAAAGAGTTGCAGCCATTCAAAAAAAGGTAACCAATATCATAAATACATACGAATAACATTTTTTGAATATTTAAATTATTCAACAGGTTCAAATATGGAACAAACATAAAGATAAACTGTTATGCACGTCCAGACCGAACTGGCTATCATTATCGACGACGTTTTATCGAAAGGATCTATGTCATAAAATACCGATATCCTTATACGACATATTGGATTTCGATGAAAAAAATTTGACGGTTAGAGTGGAACCGATGGTGACTGTCGGCGAAATTACGAAATATCTCATACCGAGGGGATATACATTGGCGGTGACATTAGAAATCGCCGATGCAACGCTCGGAGGTAAAATTAATCTATTAAACTATGCAAAATTATGCGTTATATATTATAATTATTTTTTTAGGACTCGCTATGGGCACCGGAATGACTACGCATTCACATAAGGTCGGATTATATCAAGAGACGATTACGAAATACGAAGTCGTATTGGGAGACGGAAGTTTGGTCGAAGCAACTCCAGATAATGAACACTCGGATTTATATAAAGCGCTGCCTTGGTCTCACGGAAGCTTAGCATTTTTAGTAGCTCTTACGCTCAAAGTGATCCCGGTTAAACCGTATATAAAAATGACTTATACACCGATCATAGGACAGAAGCAATATTGCGATTATATAAGAAAAGTATCGGGAGCTAATGACGCCGATATGAAAAAATTACCGGATTACGTGGAAGCGACGATATATAACAGAGACGAGGCGGTGATAATGTCCGGAGACTTCTCCGATTACGATCCAAATATCCCGGTAAACAATCTCACGACGTGGTATAAACCTTGGTTTTATAAATACGTAGAGACGTTCCTCGATAAGGGCGAATATACGGAATTGATACCGTTACGGGAATATCTTCTACGGCATAACCGAGCCATATTCTGGGTTGTCGAATCGATGATTCCGTTTGGAAACAATCCGATATTCCGATTGTTATTCGGATGGTTGTTGCCGCCGAAGCCGGCATTTTTGAAATTCACAACAACGCCCGGAATTAGAGCGTTCACATTCACACGACAAGTGTTTCAGGATATCGTTTTGCCGATGAACGAGTTGGAGAGTCAAATAAATACGTCGGAAAAATTATTCGAAACGTATCCACTCCTGGTTTATCCGTGCAAAATTTACGATAGAGGACCGGCATCTGGACAATTAAAGCAGCCGCAGAAGAAATACATTGTACCGGGGACCGATTATGCAATGTACAACGATTTGGGTATATATGGAGTACCGGGCCAGGTCAAAATGAAGAAATCATACAATCCGGTGGCGGCGATGAGAGATATGGAAAAGTTTACGAGGGACGTCGGAGGCTTTTCATTTTTATACGCAGACATATTTATGACGCGCGAAGAATTCGAAGAGATGTTCGATTTAACGCTGTATGAAAAAGTTCGTAAAAAATATCATGCGAGTGATGCTTTTCCGCATTTATATGACAAAGTTAAACCGGAAATTGATGTATTTGAAATCGGAGAACAGAGCGAAATTAAATAAACGGATTATGATTGTAACACAGATTACATATTTCCATGATATTAGGATAATCAATAAAAATTTAATTGTATTGTAATACAAAGTACAAATATATACAAAGTGTCATAGCAACTATTGAGATTTTAATCAAGTGGAGTTTGATTGATTTTTTTTTCTACAGTAAAATATGGAAGATAAAACAATAAGCAGCATTATATTTAGATTACGTTAGATTAAAAAGATGATTGTAATTTTTTATTCAACTGTATGATTGTACAAATGAAATAGACAATAACTAATAAAATAGCTAAAATGCTCGTATTTATTTATTAAACATTGCCGTCTTATAAAGCATGTTACACACTCACGCTTATATTATATTAATATTTAGATTTACCTAGCCGTGCCGATGGGGTCCATTTGGGACCCCGAGTTATTGATTTTTCTTGAATAACTCCTTTTAATATAAATCCTACATGTCCCAAACTTTTTGTAATTGTCTAAAAAAGTCTAAAGAATAAATATAAATAATCACTGACCTTGTCCGCAATTGCGGAAAAAAATTAAAACAACAATATTGTATTTCAATGGCACGGGTGCGATGTTTTTTATTGCTCCGTATCGGATATGAGCGAGAAAAAACATCACGCATGTGCAAATCTGAGGGAGAAAATATAGTGCTGTGCCAGGGTAGAAACTGATTCAGTTTTCCAGGGTTTCAGTAGCGGCGGGCCGTCGCTCTGTGCGCACGTCACCTCCGCGTCGCATTAATTAGTATAAAGAATCAAAATTAGATCGATATTTTGGATTTTTCTACTAATACATATCATGAATAATTATTTTTATTCATGGAATAATCCATTTTTTTTTATAATGTGAAGATATTGTCGAAGAATTTATCAATTCTTGAATTTTTGGGGTCTATTTTCATACAAAAAGACCCCATCGGCCAGCGGCGTTGGTTTCGAGCCATCGTGACGGGTCAGTTAAAAAAATTGTTGTCATTGTTTAGTTCCAAAAATAGATTTTCTACATAAAAATGCAAACCCAGACACGACAAAATCATTTGCAAATACATTCATAAATAAAAATATAATAGGTTATCCGGAAATAAATCTGATAACGCTGATATGCCCTACACCGAAGACACCCTAATCGCCACCTATGCCAACGACATTGCTCTCCTGACATCACACGAGGATTCACTAAAAATGTGGAAAACTATTCCAAATCAAGCCAAGTCAATACATATAACTTTTGCCCTAAGAAAGGAAAACTGCCCTCCTGTGAGCATTGATGGTGAGCTACTGCCCCAGAGAGACTCAGTTAAATACCTAGGAATGTATTTAGATCGCCGTATAAACTTTAAAAAACAAATTATGAATAAAAGTAATTCAGAAATAAAATTAAGTCAGAATTATCCCTAAATAACAAACTGCTAATCTATAAATCAAAAGAAAAATCACAATAAAATCCTCGAATAAAAAATAATAGATCGCTTCCAATCCAAGACGCTATGCATGAACACGGGTACACTATGGTTTGTGCCTAACGACGTAATTAGAAATGTCTTAAAAGTCCCCTCGGAACAAATCGAGTCCTACACCAATAATAAATATAATGTAAGACTAAGAAATCATTCCAATAAACTGGCATCACAGTTCACAGAGGAAAAATCAAGTACGGATAGGCAGTTAAAAAGGATCCGAATATTTGATAACATAAGAAAGGCTGAATAAGACCCTCGCCTTGGAGATAGGATCACTGGATTCTTTCTCTGCATGTTATTATCTATTAAAAAGGCATCTTATGTAATAGTTTTACAGATTGTGCTGCTATTGAATTAAGGAAAAAAAAATAATAGTGTTTTGGGGGTGCACGCTCCGCGCATGATTAAATCTGACTCCATGATGGTTAAGACGTTTATTAATCAACAAAATCTTAAAAATATAAAAATGACAATTGTGCAATGTTTAGTTGATTTCGGCTGATCGCTACCAGTTTCGAAGTATGATGAAACGTGGATAATGACACGCATGACTGCTGATACGATACCGGATTCCCCAGTCGGCGTGTATATGTATCTGATGTCAGCTGTGACACAGATATCCGATTTTATTGCGTCAGCCATGGCGAAGATCCAGGTCTTCGCGTACTGACGGCAGCGCATGAATGAATATGGCGATCGCTACCGCCTTCAGCGTGAGGAAGTGATGACGCCGATCTGCCCGGCCTCTGCGCCAAGATAATTTGCATCTAAAATGGCCAATGATGTCTGATGATAAGAAGGGCGACGGTCAGTTTCTACAAGGTGCGAATTTACGGTGAAGAAGCAGTCCCCAGGGGCGTAAGTTCGTGAGTGCAGGATTGCCGCCCCTGGCGGATGCCGGGCGACAGCTGGTAGCCCCCCAGCTCTGAGCTGCGAAAGACCCCATCAGCCGTAACTACCTGACTGGTATCTTCTGATGATACACGGGTTTCCAGCAGTAAACCCGACTCGCGCATTATCATTTGCACGGTATTTAACCCGCGGATCAATCCACCTCGCTTGGTCTCCAGGCATGGGTAGCCTGTGATTCGTCGGGCAGTGTCCAAAAAATGGCGTATTAGGGGTTTGCTCTTTTTCACCTCCTAGAATAATGCATTTCCTTAAGATGGTCCCACGCCCATAAATCTTTGTGGATGAATGTCCTGGTGTTTGATCGGGCCACCTGCATTACTTAGTTTTACATGGTGGTCTTGGTATCTCTTCGGTAGCCAATATATTGTATGGTTCTTTTCTTTTCAATCAAGATACAGCTGCTGGACTGCTTCCGAGATTCTTTTGTCTTTGAATTTCATTTTATGAGACAATGGACGCTCCGTCCTTTCTTCTTTTATGTGACACTATTGCTGCATTAAATAATGCTGGCTTCCGAATGTTCTCGAGTTTTAACTTTTTGTTACATTTGCACAATGTGGGTGGGCTTTTACATACATAAAATCATCTTATAATAAACGCGAATCATAACCGCTACAGTGTAAATGCAGCTTTAGCGTAGTTGAGCGAGACAACAAACGAACCGGATGACATGCAGCGAACTACTATAGACTGCATTGAATGGATTAAATTAATGCGTTTAAATATTCACTTACCTTTAAATTTGAAATATGTTTAAACACAAATGGATTGTTAATTGCAATCTGCCTTCGTATTTTATCGTTCATCGCATTTATATATGTTTGATACACTGCCATACATTTTTTAGCTAACGAGGAGGCATAATAGATCGGTATATTATGCAATTCTGGATGCAATGACCAATATTCATCTATAATTAAAAATATATATAAAATTATGGCCAAGATATAAATATCATAAACATATAGAAAAGAGTTTACCTAGAATAAGCAGTAATTCCTGAGCTCGTCCCAGAGCGAATACTGGTATAAGACAGCGTCCACCACGATTTACTATATCAGATACAAGTCCTGTGAAGCGGCTCTCTCTTTCCTCTCTTTTTTCATGAATATGAGTACCATATGTGGATTCCTTTAAAAAATTAAACAATTTTAATAAAATACAAAATGATTTTGAATACAAATAGAGCTCATTCTTCTCCTTTATCTTTTTTTATGCCTGTCTCTTTTGTTATGCAATTATTTCTTTAAAAAAAGATAGGAATTTCAATTTCGTTAGTAATTTCAAGAAAATACGCTTTTAAACTCTGTAAAAATGTGCAAGCAACAGCTGATTTATCTACAACGAGTCATTAGCCATCTATATTACTCAAAAAAATAGGTTCCAAGATATAAACTAGTCCCTCAAAGGCAGCTAATATTATAGTATTAACATTTTTAGATGAAATTTATTTATTAAACAAAAGAGTTATACCGTTATTAAAACATCTGGATGAACTGTGGGTATTTCTGCCGCCATTAAATGTCTATCCTCTTGCCGTGAAAAATCTCCTGTATATAATACCTAGAAAAAAAATTAAACAACTATATATGCAATAAAATCTTCATAATAGATCGGTGAATTTTATTTATTTACCTTAACGCCAGCAATTTCAATCATAAACATAGCGGCACCGAGCACATGACCGGCATTGTACGTCCAAAATTTAACGCCTTGAATCTCTTTTTCTTCGTGAAAATTAATTGTTTCAATTTTATCCATCGAACTCTCTAAATCTGATTCGGTATACAACATTTGTTCAGTTGATATATTACTAAAAAAAACAGTAATCAAAATAGTTCAAAAGCCTAATCATAATTACAACGAATATATAATTTTATTCATTTAAATATTACCTGACTTTTATGTAATCGGATACCAGCCATCTGTAAATTGCTTTTGTAGCGTGGGTCATAAATACTCTTCCTTTGAAGGATGTTTTTGTTAAAAACCATGGTAAAGCACCACTGTGATCGAGATGAAAGCTTTATGGAAAATTATATCACATCAAAAATTGTCTATTTATTATTAAAATTACACAAATTGAGATGAATTACTTACTGCGATATTAATAATAAATCAACTTCATCTGCCTCAATGAGATCAACGAATGGCAAAGCGTCTAAGCCGCTTAGACCAGGATGTATCCCACAATCCAACTATGAAAATATTGTGATTAAAAAAATGCCGTCATATATAATAATATGTATAACTTACCATTATCTTTTTTCCTTTGAATTCTAGCATAATACATGATCGACCGACTTCTTGTCCAGCCCCTCTAAATTTAAAAGATTTAAATATCATATAGGTACAAAAACAATTGTTAATTCATAATAATCACAAATATAAATATGATTGAATGATTAAAAGTAGCAGTATTTTGTTCTATTGACTACTTGCAACTTTTGCATTGCTAATAATGGTATAAATCATGTTTTTGTAGCTAAAATAGCTTGTAAAAAATTTAAAATAATTAATCACATAACCTCTCAAATGAAAACATGGTTGTAAATTAAATATTGAATAAATAAACAACGTCTTGCAAATGGCAAAGTATAGAGGATTACAAAATCATCAAACTCACAGAGGACGAATCAGCAGTTGATCGCTTTCTTCGACCGGCAATGCCGGCGTTGATAGAGCTGTCATCGCGACGGATTAATAATGGCGGGCAAAACAAAATGATTGCCAACCTTCCAATACAAATAATATATTGTGATTTTTTCTAAAAAATACATTTATCTACATATAGTATAATAATAAATTATCTACATCATTTTGTTTAGTAAATATTTACTTAACAATTATTTGTTAATTAATCAAATAACAATACTAACTTTTTTATCTTCACGCGCCATGTTTTCGTATGTAGGCAAGTGAAGAAATATCTACTGATCTTTGGCTTTTCTCCATAAATTTAGACCATGGATTTTTCAACATTCACGGGAAGCATCACATTTCATATGCTTCCAGCTGGTTATTGTTGGCGACAGATCACAAAAAGCACCGGTAAGTTAGATCTTCAACGAACTAATATGATTAAAAATTACAATGGATATTTTATTAGTTATTTTTTCTTAAAATTCTATTTCAATTCATTCGCTTGATATGATGTAGGATTTTATCTATTTTAGATATGGTATGAAATATGATTGTTGGGACCAAGAAAATATTTTAAAAATCAATAGTAGTTGTCAATTCCACCATTTCTTTCGTAAACAAATTGCATAGGCGCAGCATTCATTTCAAATTTATAACAACAATTAACATATATTCGTGTTTCAGAACGATATTGGCATGTCGCAAACAATAGGCGATGGTGCTAAATTCTTTTCCGAGTATGTTAAACAATATTTATGCTTCTAACCTATAATAATTGTACAAGCAAACATAATCAAACTCAATTATATTTTTTTTCAAGATTGTTTTCGGAACACAACATAGAAAATCAAACAATAGAGTCGCTATGTATGCAGGTTCAAAAACGCTATGCAAAATCTGATCAGTTCAATGGTAAGTTATTTTTATTCAAGTATATTGTAACAAAAAATGATATATTTTCATGTTTTTAGTTTGTTTGCTCATCGCATCGCTCATGGTTGGAAGCGATTTGAAGATGCCTGGACAACGAATCGTTGCTATGGCTATTCTAAACGATATTTATAAATCGGAGAATCCTTTCAATCCACTTTTTATACATTTATTAGAAGGAAAGAATGGCTTGCAACCTCTTATTCCGCAAGAACGATTTTTCCTCGGAGCTCTAATCAATGGAACCACACGTGATGTTAGTATAAATGGTATTTTTTTAATTATTCTAATGTATTTAAAATCGTTTATATTTTAAAATAGGTTATGAAAAAAACACCAAAGCAAATTTTACTGCTTGAAACCAATCAAAAAGATTTAGATTTTGATTATTCTAGTCTTCAAATGAGTGTCGCTGAAAAATTATCCGAACTGCCATCAATTGCGAGAGCTGGAGCACCTGGATTGATTTCTGCAGGCGATGGGTAAACATTTATTTACAAAAATTATATAAATATATTATTCTCATCAATTTGTATAAAATTGATTGTAATATATTATTATTTGTAGTCCTTTTAATAAAGAAGGATTTAAAGATATGCTGGAGGCGTTGACGAGCAACGAAGGAGTAATTTTACATAGAACCCAAATGCCTCAATGTATTTCCATCCCGCCCGATTTAATTGGTGATATAGAAAACGATAACTGTTTTATGGTCGAGGTAAATATCACTTTTGTTAATATTGATGCGTTGTCGTGTTTGTATAATCCGAGACATTTGTTTATATAGAGCGTTTGGAAAGATATGTCATGTCAAAGTTTTTTCAAACCACTCTCCACCACCGAGATAGAAGAATTCGTTAAATCTTCACCACCTACCGAAACCCCCGCCACGCCTACTGTCGTCGATGAGCCAGCGAAACAAGCGGACTTTGTACCGCCCAGTGACACCAAAGTGTCTAGTTTGGGAGCAGAAGCGCAAGAATTAATACAGTTGGCTTTGAAAGGCGCATTGAGCGTAACACATCAGCAACGGCTATTAACATGCTTGGACGAAGACGTAAATGTTGTTTATCAAATCGGAATCACGCCAAATCAGGTTCATACTACTTTATTTGATCAATGTTACAATAAAACATACACTATTTACAATAAAATAAATCGTGACGATATTTTAGCTTCCTGATTTGGTGGAAAACAATCCTATGGTAGCAATCTCAGTATTATTAAAATTAATACATTCCCCGCAGATCACCGAATATTTTAGCATACTCGTAAACATGGATATGTCACTACACTCCGTTGAAGTCGTCAACAGGTAACGTCTTAATAATAAATATACGGAATTATTTTGTTATTAATGTATTCTCACATTGTTTTTAGACTGACAACATCCGTGGATCTGCCCGTAGAATTTGTGCACTTATACATAAGTAATTGTATATCTACGTGCGAAACTATAAAGGATCGCTATTTACAAACCCGTTTAGTGAGACTTTTATGCGTATTTTTACAATCTCTAATAAGAAATAAAATTATTAACGTAAAGGTATGTTTAAATAAGATATTCGATCATGTAAATACGTTCATTATATGTTTATATTATGTAATTTTATTTTATAGGAACTCTTCATAGAAGTGGAAGCTTTTTGTGTCGAATTCAGTAGAATTAAAGAAGCAGCGGCGCTTTACAGATTACTCAAACAACTGGATGGCGGAGATGGATCCAATACGCAGACCGACATCAAGAGCGAAAAGAATGAAATTAATTAGTTAGAAAATAAAACGCTTTATTTTAGACTACTCTACCGTTTTTACTATTAATTCTACAACTATTTTAGCTATTAAATTTGTATATTTTTTTGAAAATAAACATAAGATAATATTTCATTGTATTTCATTGTAATGGAAAATATAGCATAATCCTAGGATCAAATCTGCTCAAACCACAGACCAAAATCCTGCTACACAGAATCATAACTGATCTTTCGGTTAGCTATGTGGGGGAGACTTGGTGAATGATTGAGATAAGCAAGGGAGCTCTTCGTACTTTTAAATGAAAAATATTTGTCGTATATTCGGCTCAATAAGAATGACATCAACTCGTGATGCATTTAATATAACTACGAGCTTGAACAGCTAATCAAAGTTGCTGATATTGTCAAATTTATTAAAGGGCAGAGGCTGGACTAGGCGAATGAGGCACAGTAACTAAAAATGTGTATTGGATTGAGACGAGTTCTAACTTGCACAAACTCCTTAGCGACGTAGAAAACTGTGGACGAAAATCTGCCAATTGCACTTGTGTCCCACACGTAATAAAAAAATGAGTGCATTTGCAAGACTGTCTGCGAACAGATGTGATATCATACAGTCTCTCCAATATAGCTCTACCAAAGACTGTCGAAATACACAAAGAAGTAGAAGAATATCAGTGCGGATTCTGCCCCAAAGGGTCAATGAGAAACCAAATTTTCTCTACTGCAGAGACATTTATATAAACATTGTGACCATATCTCGGGCGGCACACAAGGTTGCATCCCAGCGAATAATAAGAGCGACAATGGCATGGGACTGAGGATCGATGAGACCAAGGCAAAATACATACCCCTTTGACAAGGATGAACCCTTGAACCCCTTAGAGTCGAAGTGTACAGCTTCGAGGCCGTCCAGGAAATCACATAACTCGGCTCACTTATTACAAAAAATAATGAAACCAATTTGGAAGTACGAAGAATGATGCTAGCATCTACGGTCGAGATTTCTATCAAGGATGATCAAAGTCAAACTCTATATTACCCTTATCAGGCCCTGACATATTGTTTGAGTCTGAATGTTAAGCTTTGACAAAGCAAGATGAGCAACAACTGGGTATCCTGAAGAGGAGGATTTTGAGATAGATATTTAGAGCCGTATTCGAACATAATGAGGAGCTGTACCAACTATACGAAGATATACTGGTCACAGCTGTCGCCAGAATAGCCAGACTCGGTGGGCCGGTCACATGTCAAGGATACGGGACAGTAAGCCGCCAAAAAGGCTTATCGTTAACAAGCTTTCCTGTTCTCAGAGGAAATGAAGACCAAAGCTGAGGTGGTTAGACTGTGTACTGCATGAAGCTGTATCATTAAAACTTACTGGAAGATGGAGAGATGGGGCGGCTAACCGGATAAAATTAATAATGGTGTTGGAAGAGGCCAGGACTCTACAATAGGGATATTACGCCTATGATGATGAGAGCATACAGTCCCATATAGATCTTATAAGCACTGTAAACTTTTTCGAGAAACTCAAAGTTATTTTAATTGTTGTGCATTCAACTTTACGCAATCAACATTAAAAGTATCTTTATTCTATGGAGTCTGAAACTTCACCAATGATAGTAATTTCTTCGTGAAAAAATATCGTCAGTTTGTCATATGATCAGTCTCGAAGTCAAAGTCATCAGTTACTAGATTATATTCCAAATTAAAATAATTTTAAATTTTCTGCCAACTAATTTGACTAGGTTACATGAATAACATACTTTTGGATTATTTTTAATGTATATAAATTATTGGATATCAGCGACATTGTATAGATGGCAATTTTGTATGGTTTTTATTTCACCATTATTAACGTACTCATCGTAATTGAATTCTCTTGTTACTCTGAGTATGCCCGGAACGACAGGAACTAAACCATTGATACGACAAACAGGAAGCATTGTGTTGATTAGTTAATAATGTGATTAAACAAGGTTAATAAATAAACTTGAATAAATGTTATACTTTATTATTTTCACTAAATACATAATACCTTACATATGAACGTTCATAATTAATTTATGTATTCATAAAATAATTAAATATATCAATATTATTACTATAGTAATAAATATATCTAGATGTACAAATCATATTATATGAAAGGATATATTATTAAATGCGACCGGTGGATATTTCGGAAAGATCACAATGTACAATCAGTCAAAAATTTATATCGAGTGAATGTTATGGAAGATACAATCAATAATAAACTGTTTTACAAAAAAATACATTTGAAACAAATTTTAAAGTCTTATCTGCATTCATTACTAACACATCGCAAATGTATTAACTTATTTAAAACTAATATATTTGTATGCATTATACGTTTGCGAAGTTATACAAAAATCTATAAAAAGAAGTAATTGCACTTCTAAAAGAATTAGAGTAAATAAATTATATTTATTCTCCTACACGAGGAGTAGGTATCAACTATGTCAGAGTTTCGCCCTTTGTGACCTGAAAAAATAAATTATTGTCAATTGTGAAAATTGTATTAAATTTGTAAATAAATAAAATCGCTGTGTACATACACAAGCCTCTAAATAATCAATTCTCCGTTCCAACGTGGTTAATTTTTCGTTTAATACTGCCAGTCTTGATCTGCATGATAAATCTAAAATGTGATTAATTATATTAGTTGAGAGTTACGGGGAAGCTTAAGTTTATATTTTTTATCAATTGATTAGTCAGTAATGATCATTACCAAAGGAATTGAGAAAGTCTGTGATTTTCTTAATACTGCCAGTGATGACTTCGATGTATTCGCGGTTGGCCCAGTCCTGCTGGATCTGCTTCTGAATGGATTCGCGCTCCGTCCCAGACATTCTGACAGCACCGGTCTTTCCACTATGATAAATTTTTACCAACAAAGTTGCCACATGCAAAAATTATAAACGTCAACATATTCACAATAATACAAATACGGTATTCTGTATTTGAAATACAGAATAAATAATTACTTATTTTACTGAATTTTATATACTTACATATATTTAAGTAAAAAATTGCAATTTTATGTAAAGTTTAATAATTTCAGTTGCATTTTTCTAGAGCGTATATAATTTAAATTGTACAAAACGAGTTGTTAAAAATAAGAGGATGAGTACTTAATATTTAAATTGTATAAATAACCTTTTACTGTGCCACACTTCGTTCAACACAGTTCACGGAAATATGTTTTTGCTTCTGGCAACATTAGATTCTCGCGTCACATTGGCAAACCCGTCTCACCTTTGACAGCTAGTACTGTAACATGGCCGATATGGAAGAGCAGCTCGAAGGTTCGCTGCGCAACGTAGTGGAGCAGACTTCGCTGCGATGGGTCTTCGTGGGAGGCAAAGGTGGCGTCGGCAAAACTACGTGCAGGTAACAACACAATTACGAAGAAACTTCATGTCTAATCATTCATAGCACATGTATTGATTTATAGTTTTAAAACTATAGAAGATACATTGTGACATTTTGCCCCTCTGGTTTCCGAACCCGTCTGGAAAATCTATGTCAGAATGCCTTTTTGTTTTTTTTTTAAATAAAGATATAATCATTTATTAAAAATATACAGTAAACATACCTAAATTATATTTACAGCTAATGCCCTTTATACTCACAGATTGGATTCAGAAATTTGTGTGTAAAATTACAATTTGCTATCTCATAACAATCTTGTATATCATAACCTGTAAATAAACATCAAATATTGCACAACATCAATTATTAACTTTTTTTGAGTGATTGTTCACGATAAGCAGAAAAATCCGTGATTATTACATATTATTATGATTGCTTTTTTGTGACTGGAAACTTTATTTTTATTTGATATTATTTATTTTTGTAAATCAGTTCCAGCCTCGCAGTACAACTGTCTATGGTGAGAGAGTCTGTTCTAATTATTTCCACTGATCCTGCGCACAATATTTCAGATGCTTTCGATCAAAAGTTTTCTAAGGTATATTTACTATTTTCATACGTATGTATATATGTATATTTTAATACCATATTTTCATTATAAATTTTTGCATTGAATAAGGTTCCGACGAAAGTCAACGGATTTGACAATCTATTCGCAATGGAAATTGATCCGAATGTTGGTATGAACGAGTTGCCCGAAGAATATTTTGAGAATGACAATGAAGCTCTGAAATTCGGTAAGGGTGTGATGCAAGAAATATTTGGAGCATTCCCTGGTATAGACGAAGCTATGAGTTATGCCGAAGTTATGAAGTGAGTATATTTCACAACTATATCAAGTTAAATTAGTTATATTTTATGTTAACATATGTTTTTGTTTTAGATTAGTCAAGGGTATGAATTTTAGTGTTGTGGTGTTCGACACAGCTCCCACAGGACACACTCTTCGACTGCTATCTTTCCCTCAAGTCGTTGAAAAAGGGCTCGGGAAATTATTAAAACTCAAAAATAAGGTAAAAAAATATTTTTAAATATTTATACATGCAATGTTGGCTAGGGCGAGGGTAACATTTTTACAATATTAAGAGATGATCTGATATATTGTGCACAATGTGTGTTACCCTTAGCATAGCCAAACCTGTCACAAATGATAATGTATATACTGGCACCCAAGTACCCCTTAAAAGGCTACCCTTTCGTGTCTATACCATAGTGTGGCCCAACCTGTCTTATATGCAATTATTATAAAAAGGTTTTCCTCTCTTGACCAATGGTGGCAATGAACTTGTATATTTTACGACTGTTGGTATCGGATCTAACTGATTAACTGGTAGTCGGTTGCACCAGAGACTCAGTGAGCCAACCTAGGATGCAACCCTCTTCTCTAGAGCCTTTCACTTTGCTGAACCTTTATGCTGTTATTAGATTTTACCTTGTCCAACTAAGGCAAGTAGGAGGGGGTTTGTCTCAGTATTCATTCTCATATTTTTTAGGAGTTATCGGCTTGCGACAAGTGCCAGAAAGCATTGACCTTGTTGTGCAGTAGCAACCCTTCATTATGGGGCTCCACTCAAAAGGGATATCTCTTAAAAAAATAGAGCAGGTGCGAAAGAATCGAAACTGGGCCGCTTATCGGCTGAGTGAATGGGTTGTACAATAAAATATACAAATAAATTAATGTTTTTTACCTGTTAGCTGCCGTGACCAGGGCCTATCAGAGGAGGTGGACAGGGGGGCATCAACTTGGCAATTCATTATGTTAGACAAAAATTTAGGTGAAGGCAAAGGATAACGAAATTTAAAACTAACCGACCGATAAGACAGAAATTAGAAGAATAGAATAAGTGGAAATCGGTAGTGTTTCCGAGATATAGTAATCTTCTGCCCTCTCGGCCCCCCCGATGTTTGACTGTGATTCGCCCAGTAGGAAATGTAATAAAATGATATGAAAGTTTGGCAAACTGCAGCATGTGGGACATACAGTTAACCTCCCACTGACACTAAAATTGGGTCCGTAAGTTGGGATAGTGTTATTGGGGGTAAAGCCTGGCACGTGTCGAATACACAGACGCTAGCCAACGTTACAACAGGAAACTACCAAATATTTATGTAGGTAGTTTGGTGCATTGGAATCAATTATTGCCATCTATCCTTCGTTCAATAAATAATTATAATCAAACAATATAAATTTCAATCCAACTGAAATAATATTAAAAATAACCAGTGTCATGGTTTGACACGGGGATCTTTAGGATCTTTATTGCATCTTTATATGGGTGAATGGCGACGAATGAAGACATTCTGGATATTTTTATATTAATTATATATTGTTTTTAGGTGGCTCCATTTTTAAATCAAATTGCGACGTTGTTTAGTTTAGCCGACTTTAATGCTGATACCTTCACTTCGAAGATAGAAGAAATGTTAACAATCATTAGACATGTCAACACTCAGTTTAAAGATCCGGTTAGATTTCTTTTATATTAAACAGTTTAATATTTATTATTGAAATTGCATGATTTTTTAAATTTCTGATTTTAGGATCAAACTACGTTTGTATGTGTATGTATAGCTGAATTTTTATCTCTGTATGAGACTGAGCGTTTAGTACAAGAATTAACCAGATGCGGTATTGATACGCACAACGTTATCGTTAATCAATTGCTGATGAAGAAAGCTGACTGCATTCCTTGCAGTTTATGTATCGCCAGGCATAAAGTGAGCAATCGATATATGTTTTTTGCAATATTAACTTGTTTATTTTTAAATATAAATTATTATTTCTAGGTGCAAGAAAAATATTTAGATCAAATAGCTGATTTGTATGAAGATTTTCACGTAACAAAATTACCGTTGTTGGACAGTGAAGTTAGAGGAGCGCAACAAGTTAAAGAATTTTCTGTAAATCTTATAAAACCCTACGTTCCCTAGATTCGCTTAAACAGCTACGGAATAATATTACTTATAATATATTATATCAATTTTACCAAACTATATAGAAATTTTTGCATAAAAATCTATTTACCTAACTAATCAAACAGATATTTGCCCGTTTAAACAATGATTTATCACGTTACATTACAAGTACAGTCAACCCTCCTATAGCGCCCCCTGCTATAGAGCGGCGTGTACAACGATTCTTCCTATAGTGCTTAATTCTAGTCTGCCAGTCAAAGGACATTTAAAATACTTGAATGAAAAAATGTTTGTTGCATTGATTTCGTTCAGTTCTCTTCTTTAGTCTTTTGTCTCTCCAGGATTCTCTGCATTCTGTATCCTGCATCACAGCTACTACTGTGGAGCATGTGTGGCGGTCTTCACTCGGTCGCTCCAGCAGGTGGGCGCCCTGCCCCTTCCCCTTCGTCCTTCTACATTTCCAAGTGCGACCTGCTTCTCCAGGCTCTCGTTTCTTCTGGCGAGATGCTCAAAGTATCGATGAATCTTTTTGAGACATGATTACTTCTGTCGACTATTATCAGCTTGGCTGTAGTAATGATGATCTTGAGTCCTTGTTTTTTACTTTCACAGACAACTCTTTTGAGCTGATCAGCCATTTCTTCTTCATTGGTGACTATCAATGTCGTATCGTCAGCATATCTTCGATATAAGTCTTCTATAGAGTAGATTTCTATAGTGTCGTCTCTATCTTGGCGCTATAGGAGGGTTAATTGTATCTTAAGGTTTATTGTTATTTTTTTTAACTGTGTTTTTGGTTAAATAGTTTTTCTATTTAAAGTATTTTAAAGATCGTAACGGTGATAGTCTCTTGGTGCAAGATTTTGGAGAATACCGAAGAAATATAAAGACTGATAAATATAAACAGCCCCAATCTGGTCCGGAAAAAAATGCATGGATGCAAGATACGAAGGAATGGTGCATCATAAACTATTGAGTCGAAATGAGATAATCATTGCATCTCCAGTATTTGTAATAATTAGAAAAAAAATATGAAAAAAATCGCAGCTACGATATTAAAATTTATTATTGAGATAACATCGAGATGTATATAGTGTGATAAATTTGCAAAACCACAATGAATTATTTTTGGGAAATGTCGAGATGTGCAATTTAATTTTACTTGTGTCAATGTTTAATACAAGGTTTGACATAAAAAAATATATAGAATTAACGAATTTCAAAGGCTGTATAAATCAAATTGCCACAATTTTTTACATGTTGTATTGGTACACTTGTCCCTGACGTATATTGACATTCGTAGCCATATCGTATGTTTACTTTATTGTTGGCTATCGAAAAGGTTTCATGTATTTCGTTGTCCTCGGAATTAAAACAACAAGAAAAGACAATGTTTTACCAAAGCTGACGAGATTCCAAGGATATTTTGAAAAAAAACTGAAATTCCACATATTTTTTTTAATCAAACCTCGTACATATGCTTCCTCCGTGTATGTGCCACATATTGCTTACATAATTTTTCACGTTATATTATAAGCTTTATTTCGAGCCTTTGTGGCCGTATTTCTTTTAAATAAAAACTTTTTAAATAATTTTTAATTTCTACCTCTAATCGGAAACATTTTCCGTATCTATATTTTAACAATTTCTTGGCACTCGCCGTGTAATGAAATATATATTTAAAAATCAATAAGTATTTGTATAAATATGATCTATGTATTAATTTTCTATGTTTTGCAATGTGCGCAAAATATTTTTTTATGTAATGTCGAAACAAAGATGGCCACAATTGTTTATACAGTTGCAATTTTTATTTATTTATAATTAACGTAATATTACTCATAGCTAACGTATGGAGAATTTTAAGATTCTTTATAAACTTGAATTTATAATTATTTAATTTTATCATTTACTGTACGATCGTTGCTTTTCTCCCGATATTGATATTATTACCTTTTTTTTTTATTCATACGTGTTAATATATTTTTTTTTGCATTTATATGAAGATATATCTTTGGTAAAATTATTCGTTTGGTGATAGGATCACATTTTGTTTGGCAATGTTGTTAATTTTTTATAGCACAGGAAATATGGATTTTTATTAAAAAATTACAAAAAATAAATTTATTTTTCTTACGTTCAATGTGTTTTATTTTTAAATAAATTTATGTATAATCAAAGACTCAATGAATTTGATGTATCGGAATGTTTATTTAAATATATTATTTAATATCGTTTTGAGAGCCACTGATGTAAATGATCAACAAACAGGTTTATTTGCCTCTAGTCATTATTCAATCTAGTACATCAGAGTACGCATTCACTTCACTCTCCTACATCGAATCAGCAGTAGAGTGGATATAATCGTAATTTGCAATCTAATATAATGGCGAATTTCTTAAAATGTAAGTAAAACAATGATAATTTAAATTTTCGATAGTATTTACGATCATGTAAATATTAAAAAATAATGTTGATGATAGAAAAAAATGAAGAATAATGCATTTGGCTTATGATTTATTTAAATCTCGTTAAAATTAATTCGTTAATGGTAATAATTACAATTGATTAAACAGTTATTCATAAATTATAATAGTTAAAAAACGTATTGTTAACTTTTTTTTGAATATTAGCAGTAATATCTCATGAGATGTCTTTAGAGATACTGTAGAAATATATTTTTAAGGTTAAAATTAACACTTTGCAGTCCGGAGGACTCGTATGCGAGTCCTCGTGGCGCCAGAGCAGCAGTCCGGGGGACTCGTATGCGAGTCCTCGCGGCGCCCAGAGCAACGGTCCGGCCGGCTCGCATTTAAGTATTCGTGGGGACAGAGCAGCGGTCCGGGGACGCACATACGACTCCTTATTAGTAATTAGTAATTTAGAGTCTTTATTTTTTTTTTATATAAAAAAAAATTCTTAGCAATTAGTAAATTTTTTACATAGGGAAAATTGACGTAGGGGAAGGGGCAGGGCAGACCAAGTGAAGACCACCACGGGCTCCGTCACAGTAGCTGCGATGCGGGATGCAGAATGTGGAGAATCCTCGAGAGAATTAGCTCTTGTCGGCGCCACTACAATTTGCCCAATCAAGGGCGAATCTTTGGCAACTTTAAAATCACTCGTCCGTGAATCGGTTCTTGATCAGTGGCAGCAGAGGTGGGATTCCTCCCCCAAAGGGCGGACTACCTATCTCTTCTTTCGCGATATCAGAGCCAGGCTTAATTGTAGCTGGTTCTTCCCAGACTTCTGGGTCAGTCAATTACTGACTGGCCACGGTAATTTCAAGGCTAAACTTAAAGGGTTTAACCTTCCCGTTCAAAAAACAGTCCCGTTGTCGTCGGCACCACTACAAGATTTGCCCACTTGATGGCGAATCTTTGGCAAATCTAAAATCATGGGTCCGCGAATCGGCTCTCGATCAGTGGGTGGCAGTAGAGGTGGGATTCCTCCCTAAAAGGGCAGACTACCTATCGCATCTATCGCGAGATTAGAGTCAGGCTAAATTGTAGCTGGTTCTTCCCAGACTTCCGGGAATTACTGACAATTACTGACTGGCCACGGTAATTTCAAGGCTAAACTTAAAGAGTTTAACCTTGTAGTATCTCCACATTACTGGTGTGGGGATGTCTGTCAGGATTATAGTTACGTTCTGTGGTCCTATCCTTACCTGGACGCTGCGCATCACGACCTACTTTATGCTGTCCGATGCGGCATTTCCCCTACGGGTCTCCCGTTTGTGGATCCTATCGGATACATGGACCTGGTCAGCGGTGTAATTTGCTACAGGGCATTTGCTCGGTTTGCATCGACTTTCAGAGAATGGTGCAAAGCCACTTTTCCTCTCCCTTCTCCCCTTTCATAAAAAAATCTATACATCATGCGTTTCAAGAAAAAACTGCTTTTATTGCACCGATTAAACCGGCCCCAATATATGCGGTATGGGTGGATGGCAAGGGAAGGAACTGTGTCGGACCAGTCTGACACAACTTCATCCTGGGTACAAAAGATTAATCCTGGAGAGACAAAATCAAGAAGATTCCCCAAAAGAATGGTCACGATTCTCAGACATTAGGATGCCGACTAAAGAAGAAGAATCTATTATTACATATCACGTAATAATAGATTCTTCTTCTCTATCACATAAAAATCACGAAATATTTAGTTGAAATTTAAGATCATTGTAATGACGAATTCTTACCAAAAAAAACTTAAGTTAGGTTCTTTAACCACTTCACGCTCGCGCTCGTACCGGTGCGGGAAAAGTGTCCACGTCGTTACGCCCGCGCTCGCACCATTGCGAGCGTTCGCACCTACGTTTTGCCGCTTTCGCATATGTTCGATGTTTGCGCATATACAAAAAAAGGGTCGGCTTCCAGCTGTATTTATCAATGACTCTGATACACCACACGTCTTACAGCTATAATACGAAATACCTCTGCTATATATTTTACTTAAAAAAATGTTAATCTAAAATCGATTCGTTTTTTCCATTTTTGCGAAAAAAACCCGAGCGTGAAGTGATTAATTTTTCCTCTGCCCTATCCGAGTTAATGAGGAGTTGTACCAACTATACAAGGATATACCGGTCGCAGAAGTCGTCAAGCTGGCCAGACTCTGGCGGGCCGTTTATGTTTCAAGGATGCAGGACAGTCAGTCGCCGAAAAAGCTAATGGTCAATAAGCTTTCCTGTACCCATAGGAAAGGAAGACTGAGGCTGAGGTGGTCGGACTGTGTACAGAGGGACACTGCAACTGAAACTTACTGGAAGGAGGAGGGACGTGGCAGTAGACCAGATTAAATGGAGGGTATTGGATGTGGCCAGAGCTGTTGCACCCATAATGATGATGAAACATTTATTGTAATTTATTTAAAGTGAAGCAAAATAAGGAGTATCAAAATGATACCCCAAAGCCACATGAAATGCTAGACTCGATTAGAAATAGATTAGAATAAATAAAAATATTCATTATATATTCCAACTTAGATTTTACAAATCGACTTGTAACCATTAAATCTACTAAAGTGTTCACATGACCAAACAGGAAGACGTTAAATCGTTAATCTAAATCAATTTAGACGGCAGCATTAGATCATGTTGTTCAATGTCAATGTTTTATTAACCAAAATTCTAGAAAACAAACCCAATTTTAAATTATTAGTATATTAATTTATTTTTCGTTAAGTTATTTCTAGATCAAGCTCAACTGCGGCACGATCAAAACTCTCAGAGGTATTGGATACACGTTTGAATGACATTAAAACTGCTGGAACATGGAAAGGAGAACGTATCATAACATCGCCACAAGCCATAAGCATATCCGTAAAGAACGGAAAAGGAAAAGTGCTTAATTTTTGTGCGAATAACTATTTGGGATTAGCGGTAATTTATAGATCAAAGTTAAATATGTAATTATTACTATGCTAATATTATTTTTTTTAGGATAATCCTGAAGTTATATCGGCAGGAAAAGCCGCTATGGATAAATACGGATCGGGACTCAGTTCGGTGAGATTTATTTGTGGTACACAACAAATTCATAAGGTTAATATTTTTTAATGAAACTAAATTTGCATTGTATTGCATGCAGCATGACGTTATTCGATTGAATCATTTTCAGGAACTCGAACATAAAATAAGTCAATTCCATAACAGAGAAGATACAATTTTGTATGCATCGTGCTTTGATGCAAATGCCGGTATATTCGAAGCATTTCTCACATCAGACGATGCAATATTCTCGGATGCATTGAATCATGCATCCATAATCGATGGCATCAGATTATGCAAAGCCCAAAAGCATCGTTACAATCACAGAGATATGAACGGTAATACAAATATATATATATTTCTATTAATCGAAAATAAAATTCAATGTTTTTATAGAACTTGAATCCATGCTGAAATCGAGCAATGCCAGATTAAAGCTCATCGTAACCGATGGTGTGTTTTCGATGGACGGTACCATAGCGCCTCTATCCAAGATTGTCGAATTGGCAAATAAATACGGAGCATTGACATTCATCGACGAATGCCATTCGACTGGATTTTTTGGCGAAACCGGAAGGTATTTAATTATATCCGCATTTAATCAACATCATATATAAAATTAAATTAAAACAATATTTTAGAGGTACCGAGGAGTATATGAATATTCGTGGAAAAATTGATATTATAAATTCTACACTGGGAAAAGCGTTAGGTGGTGCGATGGGAGGATATACGACTGGACCTAAATCTCTCATCGATCTATTGCGACAAGTATCGAGACCGTATCTGTTTTCTAATTCTCTTCCGCCATCAGTCGTTGGAAGCGCTATTAAAGTATTATCAACGTAAAATTTAAATATTGTATTTATTCGATATATTAAATATAATTTGTATTTCAGGTTTTTGATATATTGCAAGGATCAACAGATTTATGCAAGAAACTCAGGGATAATACGAAATTATTTAGGGAATCGATGGAAAAGGCTGGGTTTAAACTGAACGGAATGGATCATCCAATCTGCCCCGTTATGATAGGTGATGCGAGGCTAGCAAATGAATTAGCCAATAGAATGTTGGGTAAGATTTTTTTTTAAATGAGTGCGAAAACTTAAATATGTAAATCCCAATGTAATGCGATTCAATACAAATGTGACTCACCAGTGAGAGACGTTGGCGCTTAAGTGGTTAAGGGATTACAAACTTTTTCCGATTAAATGCAAAAATATCTCTTGCAATTGAATCCAACTCTAAAGATATACCAAATCATGTGGTATAAATTTAAAAATATATTTTCTGAGGTTATTTTATTGGCATCCAACGTCGCACGTCTTAGCAAAAATCGTACAGCCACCTAGTGTGGCATTACTTCCATTTGAACGAGTCTCTTCGTTGCCACTACGGCCTGGGATCTACAGAATATGTTAAGTTTGTGGGAAGTGATGTTGAGAAGGTAAACGACTAAACAGCTGCAACTATCCCAGCATTTGCCTCTAAGTTGCTAGGGAGCCGGGTCAATCTAGCCCAAGATAGTCGTTTCTCTACAACGTTATTGGTCACAGAGATACTAAGAGGTGTTTTTTTCCCAGGCTTCCCAGTAAAGGTTTCCCTTTTGTGGCCATTCTGTGACGTCCATCTCCATCTGGTTGCATTTTTTGTTATGTAGAGTTTTTCTTCTCTTCAAAAAATCAATCGTCACATTTTGCGTCGAGATGCTTTCGCTAAGTAGAATGCACCCTCTCCGAGATGACGGACCAATCAGCAGGTCCGCATCCGTTTCATAGACAAGTCGTCACTTTTTCATACCTGCTACAAAAATTCCATTTTTGTCAGTCGGCAGTTGGTAGTTGTCAGGGTGATTCGCTCACGCCGTCATGTCTGTCACATCTCCGTGATTTTCTCATACCAGAGATTGGTCTCTGGGATCTTATAATTAATTTACTCGTACCAAGGGAATCTTTGGGATCTTTTTATCTTCATCTCGTACCAGAGATTCGGCTCTGGGATCTTTTACCTTCATTTCCATATACACATATAATCAAACTGACGACACCTGAATTTCTTCAATAAACAATAATCTTCAAAACAATGTGTGATTCACTTTGATACTGATCTTCGAAGCGATCGCTTGAACGTTTTAACGCCAGCGGTTGGATGCCCATTTCAAAATTCGGTGCCAAACCGCACACCAATTGGAGGAAGCGACGGGTTACCTTTCTGATATCGGTACTACTGTCGCGCCCACTTACGCCCAGTAATGAGGGTTATTGTTTTCTCAGGTCAAATATCTAGGTTAAGTTCCTCCTGCCACAGGGCAGCAATTATTGACTTTTTAGAGCAGTGCTTCCCGATTACTTTCATGTCACGACCCCCTAAATCTGAAAGAATTAATTCTCGCCCTCCGCCCAAAATAAATATTTTATAGTTTGATTAAGATTATTTATATACAACTTATATACAAACTTAAATATATACATTCCTTAAGTATGCTATGTGGAAAAATATTCATAAATTAATATTTGTACTTTGTACTGAATATT
>JAGXCT010036259.1:33730-103241 GCA_022495035.1 Philopotamus ludificatus
AGGTGGCCTGCCTCTCGTTAAAGGGTCGCAGGTATACATCTCATTTTTTTTGTGTTTTAAGCAAATGCGCGAAGCATGACCGCCACACTCCTTATAACGTCTTCTTGATTTTTTTGATTTCCTTCAAATCAAAAAAAAATTAAAAATCTTAACCCCCTATAACGTCCCCCCCTATAACGTGGAACCTATCTTTATGTTATAGGGGGGTTTAATTATGTCATTCATTTAGGCTACCCGTCCTGATGGAGTCTATTAGGAACCCAAAGTTTTTAATTTTTCTCGAATAACTATTTTAATATAAATCCTATACGTCACAAACTTTTTGTATTTGTCTAAAAAAGTTTAAAAAAAGAAAACAATGATTTCGGGGAATTCGTTACAACACTGTTTTTTTTATGTAGATAATTTGGTACGTTGGAATTAAATAATTTAATGCCAAACCAACTGTATTGAAATCAACAAACAGTATTAAAATGAACCAGTTTCATAGCTTGAGGTAACATATATCAGTTTGATATGCGACGAAAACTATCTATTCAGGGAATTCTTTATAACACTGGTCAGGAGGTATGTAAGAGGAAGAGACCCATTACCTCCACATGTTTTATAAAAAATACTTATATACACCAATCCCTCGATTTACGCGGTAGATACATTCCACGAAACAAACGCATAAATCGAAACTGCGTAAATCGAGACTTCAAGTTCATACAAAAAAGATGGATAGGTTCCAGAAAATAAAAATCCGCGTAAATCGAGGCATAAAAAAAATACAATTTTATTAAGAAATAGATTTAATAAATCGACATTTAAATTTTATAACATCTCTAACGTATGAGGTATATTTAGAACTGATCAGGGATCGGTGACACTTCTTCTAACAGTTATTTCGTTTTTTTTTTGATTATGCGGTGAAGTAAGGTTCCAATCCAGTTTATAAGTTTTTTGCAAAGAGATGCAAAACTTACAACAATATTTAATGATACTGTATGCAGCAATGGAGGGAACCTGGGCGATCTGGTCGTTGGAAATTAAGGGAGTAATCTGATGCAATATATGCATTTGAGTGACACTTGCCACAAAATATGTTTGATTTCTTAAAAAAAATATTGTTTTTTCTGACCGCGTAAAAGTGAAAATGCGTAAAATAGGTACCGCGTAAATCGAGGGATTGGTGTAGATAGGTTGGCGCGTTGGAATTGATTAATTTAATGTTATCTATCTTTCGTTGAATAAATAATTTCAATCCAGCTGAAATAGTATTAAAATTAACCAGTGTCATTGTTTTGATACTGGGGGGAATATTAGTATAAGAGACTCATTCCCCTCACATCTTTATGTGGGTGAATGGGGCTCTGGAATCTTTCTGTTATGCCATGTATCCATCGTAGTCAAATAAATAAATATCGGATACTCTCAGGTTATTACGAGATAAAAAAAAATAGTGGTTCATTGGAATGATAAAAATGGAGAATTTCATTTTATCGAAAATTCCTAATTCTAAAGGCTGAATGAATGAAGCAGGATTTTAACCACGTAATAGGAAAGTTAAAATAAATTGCTTATAATAGGCTAAATGATTATAAAATATGAGCTCAGAAGATAATTGGAGAGGCATTCCCTCTTAAGTTATTCAAAAAAACATCTCAAACAGGATAAAGATATGTCAGCAAAGCACAATAAAGATATGACCCAGAATACACAATGTGGATTGTTTCCATTACTCATGCAGTAACGATTTAGGGATGGCATATCTTCATGATTAAGACTCTATATTTTGTTGAGAGCATCATGAGCTATAAGGTTTGGTAAAAAAATATGTGAAATTTTGGCTATCAAAAAAGGTTTAAATGTTTTCATGTGCTTGATAAGTTTATAGATGTGAAAAAAATGTAAAATGTGTAAAGAATTTTTGTCGGTTATGATGCCTTAACATTCGATAAAAATATGGAAGAGAAATGAGTCTCTCACACTAATATTCCCCCCAGTGTTAAACCATGACACTGGTTAATTTTAATATTATTTCAATTTGATTGAAATTTATATTATTTATTTAACACAGGGTAGATGGTATTAAATTAACCGATCCGTCACGGCGGCTCGATACCAACGGCTCTAGCCGATGGGGTATATTTTATATTAAAATAGACCCCAAGCATTTCAAGTCAAGATATTGATGAATTCTTCATCAATATTTTGACATTTAAAAAAAAATTATTAGTCTAAGAATAAAAATAGTTATTTAGGATATATATTAGTATAGAAATCCAAAAAATCGATCAAATTTTGAATTTTTCTACAAACTAATGTGACACCCAAGTGATGTGCGCGCGCACAAAGTGATGGCTCGCCGTCTCCCATTCGACACGTGTGCGGTTTCACTTGCACTTGTGCGATGTTTTTTCTCTCTCACACCCGGTACGGTGCGAATAGAAACGCATATTGTTATTTTTAATTTTTTTCGCAATTGCGGACAATAATGTTCATTGATTATTTATAATATTTATTCTTTAGATTTTTTTAGACAAATACAAAAAATTTGGGACATAAGGGGGTTATATTAATAGAGTTATTCGAGAAAAATAAAAAACCAGGGCTAGGTTAATAAATTCTAACGCGCCAAACTACCTACATAAATATTTTAAATAAAATAATTCCCTGAATTCATAGTTTTGAACCATAACACTGGTTAATATTGAAGAATAAAAAAGGTTTTTTGGAAAAAACGAAAATTCCGCTTATTTTTTATTATATAAACTCGTGTGAGCAAAAAAATGTAAATTCGTTGGTTATGATACTTATTTGACGATGACAATATATACATATTTAATTTACAAAATTATACCTTTTGGAGGAAGTATGGTAATCTAGAAAATAAAACATAGAATACATTAATAAAAAAATACATGAGTAATATGCATATGTAGATAAATAAATAATTAGATATTTACCGCTTCGTACGAACTATCTGAATTTCTTTCGTGCACATTTTTCGGTACGTTTGAATTTGAGGAAATGGGTTGAACTACAGACTTTGGCAAATTATCCTCCTCTACGTCGTCTTTGCCTTTAGCTACGTCCGCGGGCATTGTATTAGAATTACTTGCTTGCGCATTATTAAAATCTATTAATTGCTGCGTTTCCGTCTTCTGTAATTGCTCTATACGATTTCTAATATCAAAGATTTCTCTCTGTACCTCGGCTGACTTATCGCTCAACTAAAATATAAATTATTTAATGTAAAAATTAATAATAATCACGATATAATCATTAAATATACCTTTTGCGTTAGCTCTGTGATATTATGCGATAGAATATCGTTGGTCTGTCTCCACGCTGTTTGTAAACTACTGAGAGCAGCCGAACTGTTCTGTACAGACTCTAAGAGCTGTGTAACTTTACTCTGAAAATTAAAATAAATATATGTATACATACTCGCAACAAATAATACATTAATAAGTATTAAGGGGACCGAAAAGTAATCACAATTTTTCACAAAAATGAAAAAAAATGCAATTATACGAAAAGTCATTGAATTAAATTAATATTCAATAGGTTCTTGTAAACAAAAATTTTGATTACTTTTCGGTTCCCCTAATATATATATACTAACATGATCACTCTTGTAATCACGAGTCGCCCAATCGATTTTAGATGCTAAGGTGTCATTGATGCTTGAAACATTTGCAGAAATTTGTAATAAAACATTCTGGAAATCAGCTTGTTGTTTGAACAATGGTTCCAGTTCTTTTTTACTACTAAACCCTTCTAACGGCGTACTCTTATTTCTCATTTGATCAATTAACGTCTGAAAAATTACATAATATAATTATGTTCATCAATGAAAATACAAAAAATAATATATCTCTATATGTGCTAACTTTTAATTGAGTAATATTTTGATTTAAAAGCGATTGGCCCTGAACTAGCGCATTCGATTGGGCATGGAATCCTGCCACAGTCGCATCGAAATCTTTAATCTGGGAGCCGAACCCAGCTACGCTGGTACCTAACGACGCTAACTGTTGCGGAACATTTACGAGTTCAGGTGCTCCGGCAACTTGTTGTTTGACACTGGCGAGTCCTAATTGTAACGCCGCTACCTGTAACACAAATTATAAATTACGATAATTATGAATATTTACAGCATTGAACGAGGCAATTAAAATATCACACGCATAACTAAATAAGCAAATGGATAATTAATTCTAAATATATATATGTACAAGGTGACTCAACTCCATACAGGTCGAGTTAAACAGGATGAACTCGAAAAATTAAATTACACATAATAGATTTTGTCATGGCGAGTAACCATGGTACATTGACAACTCATATTTAATTAAACTACGATTTGTTAATCAAACCATATATTTTATCCGTTTCTATAAATATAATAATATATTGAAGATTTTATGCTGTTTAATTATTTAGATTTAATCAGCGTTCAATACGTTATAAGGAGAAGAGGGCGGGGTCACTTCTCTCCATACTATTTATAGAATTATTCCATTAATAAATCTGTTATTGGATTTAATATAGATGTTTCGCATAATGCTATTATTAACGGTTATCATTGATATTATTTATAATAACTATTATTAACCTGAGCCGTGAGATTTTCCGTTTTCAAGATCAACTTGTCGAGTCTTGCAGCCATCTCGGTGTGATTATGTTGCAGTTCGTGAGCAGTCGAATGGCATCTTTGCAAAGCATCTCCGACACCTTGGCTCCCCATTGACACTGAAATATTACAAAGCAAACATTAATCACAATTAATATATAAAAATGCTTACATAATTACTAAAAATATATTGTAAAGCATGAAGTATTGATCCTCTGAAACCCATCCCTAACCCTAAACGTGCCTAACCCTTCTGTTTTTTACATTAGCTCAGTGGAAGATCCCGCTCTCAGTGTAAATCATAATATTTTTAATAAATTAAACACAAAAAAGGAATTGTGGAGGTTTCCCAGAGCAATAATCCTACCACATTCTGCACCGAGATGTTTGATCTGCGAAAGGTTCGAAAATGAGAGCAGAATATGATAACCTTAATCAACAGGTGGACGAGGGAAATCCAAAGGAATTTAAAGCCTCACAATAATGATTGTGATGATGAGCTGGAAGATATGCTGAGGCCAAACGAACCATTCAAGGACTGTTTGTAGATGGATATCAAAGACTATATCGAAGATAGAATGAAGGGAAATCGGCATGGATACTTTCTTAAGTTTAGTCTGCAAGAGATTGTATTGCCAAAAC
Source organism: Philopotamus ludificatus (assembly GCA_022495035.1). Classification (NCBI taxonomy): domain Eukaryota; kingdom Metazoa; phylum Arthropoda; class Insecta; order Trichoptera; family Philopotamidae; genus Philopotamus; species Philopotamus ludificatus. The sequence goes on from JAGXCT010036259.1 coordinate 38,997, forward strand.
AAGAATTGTTAATTTAAGAAAGAGTTCTATCACTGGACATTCGAGGTTTGGGTCAATGATATTATAGGAAATGAAGTTGTGATGATGTTCTATAAAAATATGACAACACTGTATTGGATTATGGATCCTTTTTCCTATGGGAGATAGTGATGGATATCTTCGATTGCTCTACCAATGGACTGGAGAATCCCATGGTCATTTGGTGTTGGTAATTAGTATTTTACATTACTAGGACAAGAAGCATCTCCAAGCTATTCGACTCTCATCAATTTATATAGCCAGTGTATTGTAGAACACGTCTTAAACATAGGGTGGCGGATCATCATCATAGGTTTAACAACCCTATTGTAGAGATCTGGCCGCATCCAACACCCTTCTCCATTTTATCCAGTCTGCCGCCACGTCGCTCCATCTTCCGACAAGTTTCAATGATGCAGTGTCCCTCTGTACACACTCCAACCACCTAAGCCTTGGTCTCCCTTTCCTCCGGGGACAGGAAGGCTTGTTAACCATAAGCCTTGACACGTGACCGACTCACCAGAGTCTGGCCACTGACGACAGCTTTGGCTGGTACAGCTTCTCGTTCCTTCGGATATGCCATTCCTCGTTGTCGAACACGGTTTCAGATATTCGTCTCAGAATCCTCCTCACCAGGATATCCAGTTGTCACTCATCTTGTTTTGTCAAAGCCCAACATTCAGATACGTATGTTAGGACGGGCTTGATGAGGGTCATGTACAGCTTGACTTTATCTCGACCGTAGATACTTGTGAAGTCCAACGTAGCGCCGGTTTGTCAGCATAGTTCTTCTTCATAGTTCCAAATTGGTTTCATTATATTTTTAAATAATTTTAAAATTTTGTTCGTGGACCGAGTGTTTGACACGCCTGTCCCATGTATACACGCCTAAACGATATGAGTACGCTATCGCTGCACACATCTTCATCAAATATTTAATTTTTCGGCTGGTCGTTAACAATGTTTATATTTAATTTATTAAACATGATGAGTCAAGATGATGTAACTTGTAAAAAATATAAATTTGTTGCAAAATTTAATACGACGAAATTAATCAAAGCCGGATCCCCTTTATCCACGGTTGTTTGTGTGTTTTACACGAGGTCGCTTTGATCTCGCGGATTTTTCATTTGCTTTTCCCACCGGTCTTCCCTTTCCAGGCAACTCGTATTTATTAGGGTTGTAGATAAATAATTGCGGCTAACCACGTATGAATTATTAATTCAGTTTATTCATCAAAATGCGCGTCTTAGAAGTTGCACGGTTGTGTTGTTGCATATTAGCTGTAACGTTTCTTCAAGATTCAATAAATTGCACATGATAATGTCGTTATCAGAGGGAATACTATTTTAAGACGATGTGAAAAAAGTTTTTCATTCAAGTATTGTGCAGATTGTTGACGCATACGATCCACTCTTCGTCTCACGTTACGTTTGTTTAAAAGAAGTGCAGTATTATGTTCCATGTTTTGTTTGTTTGCTGCGTGGTACACATTCAGGGGTTTTTATTTTACAATTTAGTTAAACGTTATCGGTAGGTCACGTCTGACTAAGATGGACGGACGTGATTTTTCTCATCTTTCGAGTCTATAATATGATGTTTTTAGAATCGCCTTTAATCTTGTACTCGATTTGTAACTAATTATTCTAATTTCAAATATTCTTCTTCTTCCTCCTCGAAAGACCAATCGCTTTTTAGATCCGTAGTACAACGTCACTTTACAAACATCAGGGAAAGGCTAAAACAGCCGTCGGATGTGGTATTGCTTCCAATCGAAAGAGTTTCTTCGTTGCCACTACGGGCTGGGGTCTACGAGAGGGGTATATCTTTCACTGTCTACTACCTTAATATGACTCAAGAAAAAAAAATGTTAAATAATTAATAACGAGACCTGTTGAAATTTGAAATGTCAACGACGACTCGATATTGAATCGTAAAGGATAAAGAGAAGTTACGGATATGGGTTCAGGCTCAATAAGAGCTCGAATTTGTTTGGGTTTCTAAAATTATCTACAAGAATCTTTTTCTATATTCTTCCATTAGTAGCTGAAGGATTTTCTTGTTAAATTCATGTAAACTGTTCTTTTATATAAAGGAAGGGATTCTTCCTCTTTACTTTTATTAAGTTTTGGTTTAGCCGTATTGTACTGTATGAATTTCTGCAATACTGCGATTTTGGCTGCAAAAATTATGTACGATGCGTACAACGATGGTTTACAGAATTCCGATCTGGGGATTTTTCATCGATCGATAAATCACAGAACGGGGAGATCGAGGCGAAGATGAGTGCCAACTAATCGATCGTATAGAGACGGACGGTTTCACGGGATGACGTTTTGATATCTCATCAATTGTCAGCTAGAGACGAGAAATGGATAGAGGACAATAAAGCAATATGAAAAAGATACAGGTTTTTCACTTCAAATTAACTCTTTTGCGGTTTAAATTAACCTTTTTTCATTGATATTTAATAGATGTTTCAATAAAAAATGGGTTAATTTGAAATACAAACGGGTGAATTTGAAGGGAAAAACCTGTATCACGGTATACATGGACAAGCTTCATTAACTTCAAAGGCCGAAATCCTTTAAAAAGGTAATGTTTGGTGTTTGGTGGGATTGCAAAGGTATCGCGTATTTATCGCAAAACGATATCGTCGACAATTAACAAACTTAAACGTCGTCTATGCATCAGAATGGGTAAAAAGAAAAGGGGGAGGGTTTTGTCGCGACAATGCGCGGTGACGACGACTCAATCAAATCGCTACTTCATTTTTTTCAGATCACTGTAAAAATATTGATGCAATTTGACTTTTTAAAGTTGCGAAGCAATTAATTATTATTATTATTTTTTATGTAAAGCGTTAATTTATTTTTTCTCATATTTGAGGAACGTGTCCATGAGCACGATTTCCCTAATGGAGGATCATGGACATGGAAATATATAGGGCGAGGGTTTCCCGTTGCCTTCTGCCCCGCAGTATTTTTTTATACCGAAGAGAACCGCTGCCGGCTTTCCATCTTAAATTTTATGACAATTTATTTTTTGTGAAATAAGGGTTTTCTCCACCTCACTCCTCTGTTGACCGGCGTCCCTCAGAATTCTTCGAAATGGTAACCCATCTCGGGACTATCTCTGCGCTTAGGGGCGGCTAACTCGACACTCAATACGATTATAATTACCTTCGAGCTATGACGGGGTATAGCTTGTCATAGCATAGGTCATTAATGTAATAGGGCAGGTAAAAATTTGCCGTGGTGCATTTTTTGTTTTAGTCGAGGGAGTTGTACTTTACCGGTATTAAAACTTTCTGGGCGGCACGCATGACGTACATGCGCCGCACTGTTAACATTTTTGCATCTTTCGTATTCTAGGGAGTTTACGAGCTACGAATGGGTTTTGGAAGGGGTTTTTTTTGTGAAAATGGATCGGAGGAGTCGAGGAAAGTCGGAGGGTCGTACGCACCCAGTTCCATCTGCTCGCGCAGGGCCGTGACCTGCTCGCGCACGTCGATGAAGAGCCAGACGACGGTGGCCGTGGCCGTGGCGCACGCGCACAGCAGCAGCGCGGCGCAGGCGCGCGCGGCGGGCGCAGGCGACGAGGCCGCCGCCGCCCCCGCCCCGGCCACCAGGCGGCGCTGCCCCCAGCCCCGCCCGCCGCCCGCCTCTCGCTCGTCGCTGGAGCCGGCGAGCAGGCGGCGGCCCCCCGGCGCCAGCGCGTCCAGCTCGCGCCGCTTGCGCATCTTCTTGCCGGCGCGCAGCGGCACCGACACCTGCGTCGGCGTCTGCATCGGCCCGGCGAGTTCACTGCCGCATCGGCCCTAGCACCGCACTCTTTGCTCGATCTCGGACAGACGGCTGTCGGACCGATATTAACGCATCCCCGTTAACGGTATAACACAAAACTTAAAAACAACGGACGGTGAATTTCCTCATATGTTTCTATATAGAACGATATTAAAATATTAAATAAAATCGTAAAGGGTCGTTTGCATATATTAGATGGACCCAAATGTAATGTCGCATTTTCGGAAAGCATAGTTTCAGAAAGGTTTTTTCAGTTTTTCGACTAAGAAAGACGCATTTGAATATTTTGTGGACCACGAGAAGTCTCCGATCGTCGTTTTGCGTAGAAACATTTAGTTTTTAAGCATCCCTTTAATAATGACCGAGACGACAACAAAAAATATTTGCGACGTTTATGGAGACGCATTAAACTTCGGAAATGTTAAAGACGATTCAAAAAATTTAAATCAGACTATATTGATTTGCAAACTGAACCTAAAAGTGGCGTCTCCGTGAAGTGAACGAAACAGCCCCGAAAGAAGAGATTGAAAAAATCCGACACTCTAGATCGAAGAATTATCGAGTCGAGCCAATCCTTCGTGGTCGTCAACTCAAAGATCCCTAAAAAAATGAGAAGATTCAAAAAGAAGACGTTTGGATCCCCCATGCAATGATTGAGAAAAACAAACGCACGAAACGCGGTATCTTTCAGTTCCTGAAGGAGAAAGAAGAGTCGCAACCGTTTCTGCCCAATTTAATCCCCGGAGACGAGAAATGGGTCCTCTATTCATACATAAGAAAAAGAAAACAACGGTTAGAGCGAGAACAAAAGGCAAGTTCGTCCCCGAGAGCTGGATACATCCTAAAAAAGTTTTACTTTGTGTATGGTGGGACGCAAAAGGAATTGTTCATTACGAAATTTTGAAACAAGACCAAACGGTGACACCGCGAGGGTCCTGTGACCATATTCCAGTATTCTCCAGACCTGGCTCCGTCCGATTATCTTAACTTTTTCGCTCATTGGAGCATTATTTACGAGATTTTTTTTTTAAATCGGAAGATTTAACCTGCAGAGTTTTATAGGAAAAGCATTTTCAATTTACCTAACAGATGACAAAAAGTCATAGATAATAATAGTAAATATTTTGTATAATTAAAATATAATAAATGATTAGAAATATGAGTTTGAGTTTCGTTCATTGGGAGATTCAATATATTGGGAGACCGAAAAGTAATCAAAATTACATCGATGAGCTCGTTCACAGTTAATTAACCGCGTAAATTTTATTATTACGTTAAAGCTATAGTTGAACATTTTATTTTTTGATTAATCTACCGAGGGGAAAGATTTATCACCCTTCCGTCGTTGTGGGCTGTTTTTGTTCGATCGAAGTATGAAGGCGAACGAAGCGGTGAAAAAATTACCGATCCTTACGGGAATATTCTGAACGAGAGTCGTCGGCGGTTTATAAAGTTTAAAAATGGAAATAAGTATCTCAAAATGTCTCACGAAAAAAGCGATGGCTTTCTTCCGGAAAAGACCACGTTCCGATCCCTCGACCGTCCCTAACAATAAAGAGAGTCGTTGTTTGGGTGTGGTGAGATTTTTCTGGAATTATCCCCTATGAATTGCTTGAACCCGGTCGGACCGTTCCGGCGACAGTTTATTGTGAAAGACTCTAGCGAATGAAACGAGAGCTTATAAAAAACGATCCGTTTTGGTCAATAACAAAAAAAGGATCCTTCGACGCATTAACGGAAAAAAAGGGAGCTCGGATTGGAACTCCAATATCGCATAAAATTATCATAAAATATCCATTAAAACTTAAACGACGATTGACTTGATAAAAAAGTAATCAATTCCGTAAAAAATCATAATAAACATAAAATATTTATGTATATGTAGATATATATGTTTAAATGTTTCAATTAATTGTTGACCTCGAAATTTATGATAATATTTAATGTTATCTACCAAAACAATTTGCCGTTTAATTCCGGTCCTTTTTTATTAAAATTAATAAAAATCCCGAACAATATGCCGAATAATCGATAGCATTATATATTCTAAAATCTAATCTAATTCAACTTCGATTACAACACAGCCCAAAAACCTATTGAATACGATAACTCCACAGAATTGTAATTTCCGAATGTAAATTTAATTTATGTTATATTTGCTCTCGAAAATATTTCATTCGAATAATAAGATAATATGTACTTAGATAATTTTTAAATTTCTGAAAATTACCGCTTCTGTGATAGAATTTAGCCAAAATATCCGGCTCTAAAAATTTTGAATGACAAAATTGATTGTGTGCTATCATTTCATAACATTCTGAATATACGAGATATGATAATAAAAAAAAACACGCGGAATCCTGTATTTATATGTCCACAATATTGACACAACATCGTCCTTTTATATTTTTTAAGTAAAAAAAAGGCCAAGCATGCTAAAATCTTATGTTTAGAATGACACCCAATAACATATTAACACTCAAGGACCCGGTCCCGCGTTAGTGCGGACATTTTCGTAAACGGTAAACACCCGCTCCCGCACTAACGCGGGTTCACACGAAACCGTTATCTAATGCGCTACAAAAGGCTTTCTTTTAAAGTTTTACGATTCGACACAGTTTCATTCATTGCTCTGCATGCTCTTTGTAAAATATATTACATATGTAGATTATTTGGATCGAAAACTTTCCAGTACTTACACATCGACTGTAACGTATTTAGATTTTTGTTTATCCATTCAACAAAATATTTTTAAAATTACCTACATACTACATAATGATATCTATTTGTTTTTTATCGTCTAAAATACAATAAATCATAATTTTTACAGCTTGAAAATTTTATTTCTTATCTAAATATTCTAATAATCTAATGTAAGTATACTATACGTATAATACTTCTTTTTGACCAAATTATCTCCAATAGGAAAAAAGTTTATTAAGCATTTTTACAGAGCCGCGCAAAATCGCAAGATCGATAAAAAGATACGGGTTTCGGTGTAAGTTTCGCCTGAAAACAGCGGGTGCTTGAGTGTTAAGCATACGCCAATGACAGGATACGTCAAAGTGAAAAATGTTCCAACACAACAAATAAAAAGTGTCAATTGAATTTATACAGACCGAAAAATGAACAAAAATCTGATGATTTTATGATTAAACCGCACTGTTATGCATATTAAATTAAGAATATTGGATATCTGAGTATACAAAATTTATTTTAACCTTTTGAGGAGTATGACATACCATATACGTCCATGTCCCATGTGTCATAATTTTTAATGTCATGCTCTTTATATAAATATTAGATAAATCTAACAATGATAATTATATCAGATATTTTTAAATGGTTTTCGTTTAAATTATATTTTTCTAATTTAAACATATCTGGTAAAGTAATAAAATGTACATATCATTATTACATCCATCTAATATTTAAATAAGAGGAAATAATATTATTGTGTTTGATATTAAAAGCATGACATTAAAAATCATGCAAAATGAGGCGCGGTTGGTACGTACAATACTATTACAGCTAAGGTCACCCCGGGGTGACAACTGCTAATTCACCGCACACGTGCTAGAAGCTTTGTTTAAAAGTTATTTAGATAAAAATGTTTTGCATAAATTTGGTTAGTAAATGCGAGTTTTAGCCGCATTTTCAAATTTATTCGGGTACGTGACGTAATTATGTAAACTTCTCTAGCGTTTAACGGGTTAAACAAAACGTTGACATCGTAATATCGATCGATGTTGGTAACACTGTGTAGCTGTTGTCCTACTGTCAGATTTGACGTCTACGTTAAAACCATTCTTATTCTATTATCCACATCTTTAATGAGGTTAATTGTAACAAAATAATAATGAGAAAATATAATCCGTTCATTTTCTCGATGCTTGGAAAAATCGCATTGTTTATAAGGAGCAAAACTGTTACAGTCAGATAAAATATCTAATAATCTGTAGGCAAAAAATATTACTTATAGCGATTATTTGGATAATTTACATTGTGATATAAAATAATGTCAATAAAATACATCGTTAATATCCCGTGATACAAAGATAACCATCATTCACAGCCAGATAACGAATTTTCCGCGTTCAAACAATGGGTTAATGTAATAGATAGCCTAGAAATCAATACGGTTGTCCTCAGATGAACTTCTATAATTGGACCGAAACCCGTCGCGAAAGAGATTTTCCACTATTCGTGCATGACAATGTCACATTGCCGTTCGATTCGACATGGCAAAGCGGTACTGAACACGACACGGTGTATTCAGGACGGACTTTTTCACACCTTGAAACATATTCCGACAGAAAAATAATAGACTTATTACATATGCAGTCGAGGTGTTTGCCGTCGATCGTATACAATGCGTTCACCTTGTCTGCAATGTCCAATGCAAATGTGAAAAACCGAGGCGAACGCTGCACTCGAGAACACTCGAGACAATGCAAAGTCGTCTCAAAAAACAACGTCAACATGCAAAGATCCATATTTTAAACGGATTTTAAATCGGACGAAATTGAAAATGTAAAATAAAGGCCACAGTACGTGCCGTCGAATCAGCCTTGACATTTTTCACTCAATGTCGCGGAAAAAAATCAATTTGGAAAATTTTAGTATACCATAATAATGCCGAACGACAATAAATACGTTAACTATTGCGGATGCATATCGCCTTTGTAATAATACTAATAAAAAAGCGCATATTATTCAATCGCTACGTACGTAGAACGTACGATAAGGACGAATAACATATGAATTAATTGTTTAAAAAAATGCAGATAATAATATTTCGTACAGTAATTTCAGATAATATAATTTATAACTGGAACACGTATTCGATACGATCGCGCACAGATTGCCACAATATTTAACACAATTTCGGACAATCGTAAAATTATCAATTGTTTATTCCGACACGATGATCACTACCTAGTTTCACCGCACAGATATATTTTATTTATTCGAATCGCGTTAAACCGTCGTGTCCGGAAAAGTGTCCGGAGAGCCGTCCGGGGCGTAGGAAAAGCGCTTTCCCGGAGCGGACGCGATCGATAGAAGGCGCGCGGTCGTCCGCACGGCCGAGCCCGCTACACTGAGCCGCGCATGCGCGCCGCCCCTCACGCACACACACGCGCGCGCCAGATAACGCACGTACCGATTTTCAGCCACTATCTCATGAAACAACAGATGACGTACGATAAAGCGGGATGTACACGCCGCGAGAATTTATTGACTTATTGTATGTGGGGATACGTCCCGAACACTACCGTGTTAACCTAGCCGTGCCGATGGGGTCTATTTGGGACGCCAAGTTTTTGATTTTTCTCGAATTACTCTTTTAATATAAATCCTACATATCACAAACTTTTTGTATTTGTCTAAAAAAGTCTAATGAATAAACATCATGAATAATCACTGACCTTTATTGTCCGCAATTGCGGAAAAAAAAATGAAAACAATAAAACTCGCTTCTGTAGACACGGGCGCGAAAGGTACTAGTTGACACGTGCCGGGAGAATTTTATGGCGGTCGAAAATATTGACCAGATTTTTATTGTTTTTAATTCTTAGAATAATACATTTTTATAGAAGAAGACTTGAAATGCTTGGGGTCTATTTTTCAATAAATATAGACCCCTTCGGACGACGCGGTTGGTTTCAAACCGCTGTAACGGATCGGTTAAAAGTTTAAGGTTACCATAAATATGGGGGTATAGGTTCCATTAGGTAAAACTTCAACGTTATTACATAAAAATATAATTAGATATAGGTTCAACGTTATAGGTGGTTGAGGTTTGTAAATTTTATTTTTTGATTTGAAGGAAATCAGTATATCTAATATTTTCATTTTTCTTTTTTTTACATTTATACGTGTTAACCATCGCAAATGACTTGCCTCGCGCGGTGAGCGATATCCTTTCGTATTTTGGCTGACGTAATCTTCCCGCAACTTGCGGGCAGGGAAGATCAACGCGACATTTTATTAGTTAATTTTATTAAATTATAAACTATTTTTATGAAAATTCTAATTAACGTTTTAAAATATGTACGTTATAGGAAAAAACCGCCGAAAAGGTTACAGGGGGGAACGTTATAGGAGTGTATGTTATTTGCCCTTATGGAGGACCATGGACATGGTTTTCATGGGAATATATAGTGCAGTGGAATCCGTTGCCTTCTGTACCGCAGTGATTTTTTATACTGAATAGCGCTGCTGCGCTATTCAATATAAAAAAATATAAAATTCATTTTTTGTGAAATGAAGGTCGTCAGCCTCCACCCCATCTCTCTGTTGACCAGCGTCACTCAGAATTATTCGGTATGGTCAACCATTCGAGTACTATCTGCGCCCAGTAACGGTTAACTTGTCCACCCTTCTATAGCGCTTTCTGTTATAGAGCGGGGTGTACGGCAGTCCCTCCTAGAGTCCATCCTTTTGGATAGCCATTTTTTACAAAACGCTATGATCAAAATACAATTAAAAAACACAAATCTAAATTGTGTATAACTTAATATTCTATAGGGTGAGTTTCTATATCCTGGTCACTATCTCAGCGCTATAGGAGGGTTGAATTTATTACGTTTACCATGAGTTGACGTGTTGAGTATTGTCGCGTGTCGCTATCGGACGTGGCCGAGATCGCGGTTGGGTGCAATCATGATTTGGTAGATTCTACGGAACTATGAGGAGCCGAAGCCGCTATCCATGCCGATTCGGTGACGGATGTGCTACAAGAGATGGCCGTAGCACCCGATTAGAGGGTAAATTAAATACGAATCGGCCTTTTAGTCACGTCCGATTATTATTGTTACAATCCGCGTATTGAAACCTCAGCTCCCGGCCTTACAGATGGCGACCCCTGACCCGTTTTGAAGTGCCTAGTTAACCCGGAGGACGACCATCGCAGTCCTGGCCTCAGGTTTGAGCTGGACACGTCTCTATAGGAGATCGCGTAGTATCCTCCAGGAGACTAAGGCCACGTAAATAATAATACCACTTTAGCTATCGTCGTAAATACTACATTTTCCAGAAATAAGACCCGGTCTTATATTAATTGCTATAAAATACGCATTATTTCTTTTCAGTAGTGTAAGACATGATCTTTACTACTTTATCCATCTAGTTAGAAGAGAGCAATGAACAACTACATGCACAGGATCGAACCAGGTGGATCCGTCATGGGGAAAATGGTCCACGAGACAGAAGAAAGTCTCATCTTTTCATGTACAACCAGTGTTCTTTTTCGCTCCACCACTTTTTTTACATTATTTTAATGTAAAATTAGACAAAAAAAACGTGTAAAACAATTTTAATTAAACCGAATTTTGTTAAATATCTGTGGCAATTGAAAATCAGCATTCATTTTAATTTAAATGGTATTTTAATACAATTTTCTTTAATAAAAACTATGAGAAGAATTAAGAAAACAGTAATGTCATATTTTACTGGAACATCAATCATAGAATCTTGTAACTCTATTTTCTGTAGAATCAATAATTTTATTACATTAATTCTTTACCTTCCATTTTTCATCTTACTAGAAAGATTCAACGTTCAACAAGTTGTCGATCTTCTTAAATGGAATTATTATAGCATATTACTAAAATGTTTATTTTTTAAAGAACTTATTTACGGGGTAAGGCGGTAGTAATTTTGTTGCACAATATTTTAAACTCAAATTAAATTGTTGGTAAATTAGAGAAAAACAAACAGAAGGTAAAAGACACTTAGATGCTGTGCCAAATTTCTCCATGATATTAAAAAAATCAAAAATTGGCAAGAAGATGATAATGAAAGCAAACGTGCTAAAAAACCAAAAAAGATGCTGACCAGTCGACTAATATATTTATTTGTAGGGATGTCAAAAAATAAATATTTATGCAAAGAATTGGATTCGGCAGTTTGTTGAGGTGAAAGCTGCATTTTCAGGAATTAAATCATCTACCTCACAGTGCCGTTCTAGAGAGAAAATCATTGTCATGTCTCAGTGCCGAGTCAGTACCCAAACACCTTATTTCCTGACAGACGGATACACCTTGTATACTTTATTAAGGATAACCTTAGCGTATTAAATCCAAATTCAATCCTTAGTCAATATTTTAATTATTTATGATTAAAAATATGCAACATTAATATAGTTTTTATTGGAGTTATGGCAAATATGTGAATTGAAATACATTAAGAACGCGTTTCAATAAAAAAAGCTACCACATTTTGTGCATAAATCACATGTGTAAATACATTATTTTCCAAACTCCGCTAATAAATGGTGCCAGGGCAATTACATACGATATATCAATAACGTTGTTTTTCGTACAATGTGGTTACAATAAAAAAAATTATCAGTAGTTGTAAATATATATACGAAATTACTAAATCGGGTATGTTAAAGATAAATTAAATCAACACATTTATTATATAAATATTCATATTAAATATCTATCAGATGAATTTACTAAATAAATATGTAATAATTTATTCACAGACTCATTATATTTGATATGCCATTACGAGTACAAAATTATCATAATAATTTATGGTTTAAATCTTTTTGTACGTTAATATTATTTTTAAATAAACCTTTTAAAATTCTACGTAAATAATATTTAATTTGGAGTGTGTCTTAATTGAGAAACTTGAATTTTTAAGTGCTCGGTTTCCAGAGCGTTAATATGTTATTTTACAACCGAGCCGTAAACAATAAAAAGGTGCTAATCTATCGGAAAATGTTTACACGATGTTAACAATTGCACGTTATGGAAAAATACAATACATAATGATAAATCAAATTTGAAAATGATATTAAATGTCAATACTTTATATCTTTAATTATTTAAGTATATAAATATTGATAATTAAACGATAACAGTATAGAATTCAATTACAGCTCGTAAATTGTATTAATTTATTGACGATTTTAACATTATCTGCATTTAATAAATTTATGAAAAGTCTGACTTGCAATTCAAATAACAATTACTCATATATGAAATATCAGAACGGCATAAATTCAGTATATCGTTTTCCATAAAGCTGTCCTTGTTTTATTATGTTATAAAAAAACCTTGAAATAATCACAAAAGTCAAAATTCATTTACATAATGCTAATAATAATTCCAATATTATGTATTATACAATAAATAATATAATCTATTTAGAATATATACGTATTGAATTATCAATTTTAAAATATTATCTAGTTTATTTTATTTGAATTTAAACAATAATTTTTAATTGAATGCATGTAAAAATATGTGCAAGGTCAGCTTTAATATCGTGCAAATACAGGTGTATACACAAACCGTAGATTACAATACGAGCATGTCTCATCAATTAAAAATTTAATACTCAAATGATATTGATTTATTTTTTGTCAAATATAAAATGAGACGGATTTATAAAGATTAATAAGATAATCGACCGAAATATATTGTTCATTTTTCCGAATCTATAACGCTATTATCGATAGTTAATGCTTAATAATAGAAATAACTAACCTTCTCTTAGTGAAGCATCTAATCTCCGAGTATCAGCTGCCAAAGATGCCGCAGCCCAGGATAATACAGCTAACCAAGCGAGCAGAGAGCCGGTGATGCCAATAATAATAGCTTTTTGACTCCACGATTCGTGTTTGACATTTTGGTATTGCGAATTACCTCTGCCTCGTCGACTTCTACAATAAAATATAACACTTTTACTATATTTGTTTACTTTATTGATGCGATGTCAACTGTCAGACTGTTTTATCAATAATTTGTATTGGACTATAAATACTTTACCTATTAATGCGACGTTTTCTCGGGATAATTTCTATTTGCACATCAGAGTTAGAGTCGGTTGAGACGTCGAGTAACTTGAATGTTTCTTTATTATTATTGGAATTGATCGACATAGCTACAAGGTTAAGATTGTAAACAGTGTGCTATATAGACGTTTTGATATATAATCTACGTTGATAACTTTTAACATAAAATAAGCACGAATTAAAAATCCACAACGAGAACATAATAAAATTAAATTGTGCTATTAGAGCTGACAATTGTGATATGACATTATAGTGACAAGTGACAATCGCGGCGAGCAATGGCGCCGCCAGCTGACAGCGGCCCGTCGGTCGAGTAGGTAACTGTTTTATCCAAGGAACAAGGAACTGCAAATATTTTTTATTTATTTATTTGACAACGATGGATAAATACCATTTTTGAAAAAATCCAAAGCGCCAATCACCCATATAAAGATTTGATAAAGATTCTAAAGATGTAAGTGGGAATGAGTCTCTCACTCTCCCCCCCCCAGTGTAATAAAGAATTCCCATAATTCATAGATTTTTCACCAGAAATTTACTTATCCTGGTATAATCTTAGCTCAGTCGCGGCTAATTTTTATTATCAAACCTGTATATGTTACCTACAAGCCATGAAACTAGTAAATTGTTATACTGTTTGTTAATTTTAATACTGTAGGTTTAAAATTATTTATTCATTGAAGGCTAGTTGGCATTAAATTATTTAATTCCAACGCGCCAAACTACCTACATAAAAAAACAATGTTTTAAGGAATTCCCTGAATTCATATTTTTTATCGGACACCTATCCGACTACTAACTCAGTCGCGGTTAACTTACATTATCGAAATAATATTAATGTACAAGCCATAATTCTGGTTATAATATATTTCATTGAAGCTACTAAAAGCAAATCAATTTTTTTATATGTTAAATATAAAAACGAAATTAAAATCCATCGGGGATAACAACAATATTCAGACGAAAATCGAAATACCGAATTTTATATCCAGTGATTTATAATCAATGGCTGTAATGGTGTTGCTCATACTTAACTAAGTTTGGGCCAAAATAATTGGTGAGTTTTGACGGATCTGTTTTGTTGACTGTTGTACCTGATTGTCGTCTACTGTTGATTTTTACGTTTCAAGTTATTATTCAGTAAGATGGGTTGTGATGGTGGTACTATTCCCCGTCGGGATGAACTTGTTAAGCTGAAAAAGAAACCAGAACAGGTTAGTTGAAATATATGCACATGTCAAATTAATAATTATATACGTTACAACGACGTATTGAATAATTTAATTAAACACAACGAATGATAGTTGTAAAAAAACAATATTCCAACAGCTAATCAGCAATTGTGTCATTGCGTTGTGAAATTTTAACAACCAAACTGACAGTTAACAATTCCGTCATAATGCTATTCTGTTTGGTGGTTATGATTTTTGGAAAATTTTAACAATTTTTTAGTATGTAACAGAGCTACTTGTGCTTTATAACAACTTAATAATCATTATTTTTTAATTTTATAGAAAGATAAGGACGCCGAATTATCATTTAAATGGCGTCACTGCTCTTTATCGCAGCAGGTTTTGCAAGAACCTATAGTAGCTTGTGGATTGGGACGCTTGTATTCCAAGAGCGCTGTGATTGAAGGACTGCTGGACAAGGCCAATATGCCCGAAAATATTAAACATATTAAAAATTTAAAGGTAAATATGAATTTCATTTAATTCTTTAGTATATAAATTTGAATTGGAGTAATAATAATTTATGTATATTAATTGCAGGACATCAAAGATTTAAAATTAAAGAAGAATCCGGCGTATATGGCTAAAGCTGAGAAAACCGAAGGAGGTATCGATGAACGAGGTTCACCGTACCTATGTCCTATTATCGGTATTGAGATGTCGGGACGATTCAGATTTGTATTTTTATGGTCATGCGGTTGCGTTATGTCCGAACGAGCGTTCAAAGAAGTTAAACAAAAACACTGTCATTTGGTAAGTTTATCTTATATAAAGTAAGCCCCCCCCATTCATCACAGCGTTTACGTTCTAGACATGGTTGCGATAAGCGAAATTTCGTGATCAAAAGAGAGACTATTAAAAAAAAACTCGGCTCCCGGGCTTTGGTTGGCGATCTGACCCGTAATCGAAGAGCCAAGGTAACCTGGAGAATGTCCGTCGCAGTCATGACATCATGGTTGAGACGGAGGTGTCCTCCAGGTGGCAAAGACCCACCTCAGGGTTATAAGGCCACGTAATACTAATAATGGGATTGTAGGGTACGCAGCTGGGTGCTGGGCGCACTGTTCGTTGTCTATGTTAGTAGAATCCTTTTATCGGGGCAGCTCTCCTTAATCTCACTCGTACATATTGTACATCTTCAGCAGTATGAGTTTTAATTATTGCTGGAGTCCTTCCGCTCGAACTTGAAATCCAGCTAAGGGCCGTAAGTTTTTGCTTGAAAAAAAACAGTCCCGTGGTCGTTGGCGCCACTACAAGATTTGCCTACTTGAGGGTGAATCTTTAGCAAATCTAAAATCATACATCCGCGAATCGGCTCTTGATCGGTGAGTGGCAGGAAAGGTGGGATTCCTCCCCAAAAGGGCGGACTACCTATCTCATCTTTCGCGATATCAGAGCCAGGCTAAATTGTAGCTGGTTCTTCCCAGATTTCTGGGTCAGGTCAATTCCTTGTTATGAACTGGCCATTGTCTATTGCCACTTTAGGCGTATTCAAACACATTCTTAGGCTTAGGCCGTCATGGCAGATCTCTGTGATTTCTCTCATACCAGAGATACGTCTCTGGGATCTTTATTGTCATCATCTCGTACCGGAGATTCGTCTCCGGGAACTTATTTGTCACTTCCATATACAAATATTATCGAACTGACGACATCTGCATTTCTTCAATAAACTTCACAATCACCAACAAAGCGTGTTTCACTTATGATACTGATCTTCGAAGCGATCGTCAACTACCGGATGGTCAAACTTTTTGTCGCCAACGGTTAGATGCCCATTTCAATAATCGGTGCCAAACCGAGCGTCTTAGCAATTGGAGGCAGTGACGGGTTACCTTTCTGATATCGGTACTATCGTCGATGATCCCCGTAACATTTTGGTGGCAGCGGTGGGTTACTTTTTTATAATATTGGTACTATTGTCGTGCCCCCTTAACATCCTGACTGGCCACGGTAATTTCAAGGCTAAACTTGAAGAGTTTAACCTAGTAGCATCTCTGCACTCTTGGCGTGGGTACATCTGTCAAGATTATTCACGTTCTGTGGTCCTGTCGTCACCTAGACTTTGCGTCACGACCTACTCCATGCTGTCCGATGTGGCATTTCCCCTACGGCTCTTCCAGCGGAGAGCCCAATTGGACACATGGACCTGATCAAAAATGTAATTTGCTAGAGGGTATACTTTGCATCGTCTTTCGGAGAGTTGTCAAGGCTACTTTCCCTCTCCTTTCCCCCTTTCCTTATGAAATTCTAGTTTTAATTTATAAAATCACGCGTATCAAGAAAAAAATTGGTGGACGGCAAGGAATGGAACCGTATCGGACCAGTCTGACACAGCTTCATACTGGGCACAAAAGAGGTCTCCGGATATGGCTATGAGATTAAACCCACATGGCATCTCTATCACCTCCATTAGTTTCTTCAATGAGTTAGCGCATCCAGTGACGGATGGTGACTTTTTGGGGCCCGATGCTAATTATATTTCAGGGGCCCCTAATATAATACAATTCAAGGGAAGGGGGGGTTGATTGTCGGTTGTCTAAGAATGAAGACGAATTATAAAAAATAATGTACATAACGAATCTGCACTCGCCAGGATCGCGATGATTACCTGTAATTTAATATTAATAATAAATACTAACTTTGAATTTATTTTTAGTGCCTGGAATCTTACGAAAGCTCCGATGTAGTTGTATTGAACGGATCGGACGAGGATATTGAAAAAATGAAAATTAACATCGAACAAAGACAAACTAAATTAAAACAGAAGAAAAATAAGAAGAAGCTCGAGTCTGCAGTGAGCAGTACGTCGACATCTACTGTCACCAGTGCCACGGATATTTCATCGACTTCCAAAGACGAAACTACGGTCACTAGTAGTACATCTTCTGCTACAACGAGTACAACAGACAACCCGATCAAAAAGATTGTCGTTAAAGACGAAGCTGGATGTATAAAGCGTGGCACTAATACGTCAACGATGCAAGATCCAGTTTACAAGAAGTCAAAGTTGGATTATAGCGTAGCTAAAGATCCGAAAGCAACCGACGTGTATAAATCTTTATTCACATCTCATAAATCGGAAAAAAGTCAGCAGCGGGCTCATTGGATAACATACAATCCATTCTATAATTGATATATTCGGACATTTTAAGTTAGTACAATTGTTTTTCCGATACGAATCATTCGTAATTTGTATTACAAATTTTCTCAAAAGATCTGTAATTTATTCTTAAATAAAAAAAATGTTTATTTGACTCTACGTTACTTTTTACAATACTTGAATTCTAAAAACTCAATGTATTGAATCACAATCGGTTGTTGATGTATTGATATCATTTTTATCTTGGATTGATAAAATATATTTGTAATAAATAAAAAATTCGTATAATATTTAATCTTTAAATCGAGTCGATCGTTTATTTAACATGTACTAAAAATTTCACTTGATGTATTTTAATAAACTCAAATGAAAAAATATATGTAAACTATTTACTAAGAGTAAAAAGTGAGTTTGTTTTTTTATCCTAAATTAACCAAAATTCAGTGTTGCGATTATTTTTTAAAATTAATTTTCACGATTATTTATTGTATAAATAAAATTAAAACACATGAAGTATGTATATATTACGATTAATAATGCAACTTATAAAAAAACTATTTTTTACGATGTAGGTTGGAAAAAATTAACCTTAAAATTATAACAGTAAATTACTAAATACATTCATAGTCGGCTATCATGATTTGATATATCTAATTTTTTATCTCATTGATAAAAAAATAATATTAGGATACTTTTTACCTTGAATATACTAGTTTTATATTTTTAATTGTATATGTAGTAGGGCCCAAGATTCATTCAAATAATAATACACATAATTGACATAACCAGTTTTCTAGAAATTCTTATCTAGAATTTCTATAATCCCTTTTCTAAGAATTTTATACAGCAATTGAAAAATATATTTATTTACATTGTTATTGAAATATTTTACTTTCAATAGAAATGCCATTTTGTAGTTGAGTTATAAAATATTTCTGAGAATTTATTTTAATATTATGTGGAGTTTTTATTTATATTTTTTTATGGATATACAACCCTCATTGATTATATTTAATATCCTCAAATATAAAAATAAAAATATTATTTTTGGACAATGGTCAGGAATTGATTGATTATTATTTATAATTTAATCACCATTATTAGACATTAAATATTTGTAATATATTTACATATATGCATTTATGTAATATCCACGATTGCGACAGTACATCATTATTTCCATAATGAGGTATGTTGTTTTGCATGCGAAATAACCAATTTTTAATATATTTTTTATTATTAATTGTAATACAACAATAATTTTAATGCATATTTTATTTACAACATGACATTTAGTAGATCTAGAAAAAAAAATATTGTGATGTCAATGGTTGACTATCACTGAAGGGTTTGAACTCAGGTAAAGTATTTGCCACTTATTGCGAAAATTAATGATTGCAGTGAGCCCAGTCATCTCATTAGTCAGTCTTAGACTATCCTTTCGCAAGGAAAGTTATCCTGTTGTCTAATTTCTAAATTGACCCGAGTTGCAATGGCTCGAGATGGTGAACAACTTGCATCTATGGAAACACAAACCGAAAACGGTTATTATTTTAATTACCATTTATATTAATAATATATTGTAATAATTATCATTAATAATATTATATTTTATTTAGCTTTTAAAATCGAAGGTTCGCCAGAAAATTCTTCTCTAGCCAAATCTACAAATGTCAAACATAAGACTAAACTGTCAAATAGCATGATTAAATCCAAAAGGATCCGAGAAAAAAAGACAGTCAAGGAAATTATGGAGGTAGATATCTCACTCTCGCCATGTATTGTATTATAATAATAATTCTAATAATTAATGTTTTTTTTTATTTAGAAATCCGTATTTGCTTTATCTAAAGACAGTCCTAGAATAGAAAAATACACAATCGAGAAAATTAATTCTGACAACTCAATATTTATCAATAACATTAGAAATTATGACGTCAGTGACGCTCTCAAAGAGAAATGGTGCGAGCCTATATATATAAATTTTAATTGTCGTTCGGATAACGTGTTTAAAAGACTGTACTCCTTGCCTAGAACTATAGGACCAGGTCCTTTATCGACTGTGATCCGAGATACGTTAAATTTATTAATAACCCGGGCACGCGAACAAAAGTCAATTTTCTACAAATGGTTATGCAACAAGCAATTAAGAAAAAAAGACGATACAAAGTCTGTTATTATTAAAGCTACGTAAGGACATACGATTGTTTGTTAAATACATATATTTTTATATGAAAATAAAATACATTGTTTTATTTCCAGTACAAAAAGAATAATATATTACGGTCCGGCGAGATCGATCAATCACCCGGAGGACTTGGCCGGCTTTTGCAAAGAGATGTGCCTGAAAATTGGCGTTTGTCCCAACTTATTTGGCACAACGATGATAACGGAATGTCCTATTTGCTCAGACGTCACTGGTGAATATATTATAGAAATATCCTTTACCTTCTAATAAAAATGTTGTGATTTTTTTAAAATTATTCTTTAAATCGACGAGTATTTATAAATACAGTACACTCCCAATTATCCGGGCTAATAATGAGGAGACGCCGCATGAATAATCGAAAACACGGTTAATACGAATTCTCATTTTTTATTTCATTCTAAAATACAATTACATATACATTTCTGACATTTCTGATTTTAACACGGATAATGTTTATTTACCTCCCCGTTCTGATGGTATATTTTTATATATCCCTTGATTTTTATTTTACTTGAATAACTCGTTTAATATAAATATTACATTACTGGGGTCCTTCTGCTCGACCTTGAAATTCAGCTGAGGGCCGTCAGTTTATGCTTGAAAAAAACAATCCTGTTGTAATCGGCGCCACTACAATTTGTCAAATCGAGGGCGAATCTTTGGCAATTTTAAAATCACTCGTCCGCGAATCGGCTCTTGATCAGTGGCAGGAGATGTGGGATTCCTCCCCCAAAGGGCGGACCACCTATCTCTTCTTTCGCAATATCAGAGCCAGGCTCAACTGTAGCTGGTTCTTCCCAGACTTCTGGGTCAGTCAATTACTGACTGGCCACGGTAATTTCAAGGCTAAACTTAAAGAGTTTAACCTTCTAGCATCTCCACATTACTGGTGTGGGCACGTCTGTCAGGATTATAGTCACGTTCTGTGGTCCTGTCCTTACCTGGACGCTGAGTGTCACGACCCACTCTATGCTGTCCGATGCGGCATTTCCCCTACGGATCTCCCGTTGGTGGGCACTATCGGACACATGGACCTGGTCAGAGGTGTAATTTGCTACAGGGCATTTGCTCGTTTTGCATCGACTTTAGGAGAGTTACGCATAGCCACTTCCCCTCTTTCTTCTCCCTTTTCCTTTTCCGAGATTGGAGATAATATCCGCATTATTCATACGTTGAAAACCTTGATTACGTGATTCGTATTTTAACCACTCCCCATTGTTTTTTTTATCAACGTTTTAACATTTCACTTGTCTCAGACTCGTTAGTACTAAAAAAATCTTTTTACATCTATCTGCTCACAATGTCTTATGTCGTCCGCATAGCCAAGAAGCTACACCAATTTATTAAGTATTAGTTAATGGTGCCAGATGTTTCCACGCCGGAGTCTCTTATTACACCTTCATAAGCATCTACGGTCTAAATTCCTCTCAAAGAAGAAGTCAAGCTCTACACTACATCTACCTCACCAGGCCCGTCCAAACATATTGATCTGAATGTTAGCCTTTGACAAAACAAGCTGAACGACAACTGGATATCCTAGAGAGGAGTATTCTGAGATGAATATTTGGAGCCGTGTTCAACTACGAGGAATGGCATATCCGAAGCAACGAGAAGCTGTACCAACTATACAAGGACATACCGGTCACAGCTCTCATCAGTGTGGCTAGACTCCGGTGGGCAAGTCATGTATCAAGTATGGGGCACCGAAAAGTCCCCAGAGGAAAGAAAGACCAAGGCTGGGGTGGTTGAACTGTTTACAGAGGGACACTGCATCATTGAGGCTGACCGGAAGATAGAGAAACGTGGCGGCAGATCAAATAGGATGGTGAATAGTGTTGAATGTGACCAGGGTTTTGTACTAGAGATGTTGCACTTTACATATGATGATAGTACAGTAATGTTGTTTCATTGAAGAATTAACCCTTTTTGCGAACATTAGGCCGTCTTCTATTTTCAATATGCCTTCATTTGAATGAGAATCACCCCTACTTTCCTTGACAACCTCTTTTCAAAAAATCTCTCACTATTTGGTTGAGATGCTTCTATCCATCTATACCCCTTTCGATAATCAGGAGTATACTGTATTCGTATTTTAAGCTCAAATAAAACAAAATACATTTTAATATGACGTCAAACCTTTCTTTTATTCCTATTATTTCTTATCCTAAATTAGTATCAGTAATTTCATCAATCATTGATGCTATAATCTTAATTTTAACATTTCAGATTCGACGGGATCAGATGACTCTAAGGGCATTATTGAACACCACAAGAACAAACAATGAATTTATCTCATTCGATGATTTATGCTACCAGTAGTTATGATTATATAATTTGATTAGATGAATTAAGAGTATTTTTCCAAATATTAGCATAACATGTATTAGATAAAATATAATTTATAAGTGTATCACATTTAAGATTCATTGAATGATTTAATTAATTTCGTATATCATGACGATAAAAATATGAATTTAATAATAAAAATAAGTAATGCATATAAATAATGATCATTATTAAAATTAGTCATAATTTTATTATTTTTTTTGTAAAAAGTAAATGAAATATTACTTATTTAAGACTAAAGAACATATCCATATTTCAATAGATGTGTATTTTTAAGATAATACCACTCATTAGATCTAAATCAAAAAAATGCAATGTAAAAATAAATGAAATGATAGAAACAAAATTCAACAGCAATCTGGATATTATTTTATTTCATAATGACCAAAAATGTGCTTATATTTAGTCTTTAGTTTGGGAATCTTCCAAATATGTTTACTTATTATTAGGTTAATATACATGTTTTTTAGTCAAGAACCAAATAATAGATATCCATCTCTCTATATGTGATTCTATTATATAATCTCAGTATAATTTTAATTAAGTATATTATGTTTTATTGTTTAATTCGTATTTCATAAATTTGTCTCTATGTAAGAAAATTATTCATTAATAATCGGAATAATTATTTTTTTAATACTGTATCAACCATTATAATAAATGTTTAAATATTAAAAAGAGTTATTATGTTCATCCATTAAAATTATAGTGAATTTTGTCATTACGGAATTTATTATGATGAAAAATGTTATCATTCGACATTATGTCTATGAAATCTCTTAATTCAAGAACCATTCTTAGTACATTACTGATTAAATAGATTGATCTGTAAACATTTCTTGAGAGATTATTTTGCCAAATTATTTTATTTATTTTAATTTCCTGCATATAAGTATAATTTCAACAGCATCACAATTCAAATCATTGTTCTACATAATATTAATTTAGATATAAACTCCATGGAAAGATTAATATAAAGCCATGATCTTCGTCCCATAGAAAATTATATTATTCTAAAATTCTCATTCAAAGAGGCAAGTTTATAAATTTACTAAGATTATTTTTTCTTAATTCAATAGCACTATCTGTAAAACTATTACAATAAAATGCTTTTTTAACAGATAATAACATGCAGAGAAAGAATCCAGCGATCCTTTCTCCAAGGCGAGGGCCTTATTCAGCCATTATGATATCAAATATTCTGGTCCTTTTCAACTGACTCTTCGTACTTGGTTTTTCCTTTGTGAGCTGTGATGCCAGTTTATTAGGATGATTTCTTAGTCTTACATTATATTTATTGGTGTAGGACTCGATTTTTTCAAACACAGGGGACTTTTAGGTCATTTCTAATTACGTCGTTAGGCACAAACCAAGGTGCACCCGTGATCATGCATAGCATCTTGGATTGGAAGCGTTCTATTATTTTTATATTCGAGGATTTTGCTGTGCCCCAGATTTAAATCCAATATGTCAAGATCGGACGCAATATGGATTTAAATCTAGATTAGCAGTTTGTTATTTAGGGATAATTCTGAAATACTCTTATTCATAATGTGTTTTTTAATGTTTATATGGTGATCTAAACACATTCCTATAATTCTCTTGTCGGGGCAGCGCCCCCCCCCCTCCTTAATCTCACTCGCGCTTATCACACTTCTTCAATGGCTTCACTGTTAATTATTGCTGGCGTCCTTCTGCTCGACCTTGAAATCCAGCTGAGGGAGTTTTTTCTACAAAACAACAGTCCTGTTGTCGTCGGCGCCACTATAATTTGCCCAATCGAGGGCGAATCTTTGGCAACTTTAAAATCGCAGCGTCATGAATGGAAACAACTGATCAGTGGCAGGTGAGGTGGGATTTCTCCCCCAAAGGGCGGACCACCTATCTCTTCTTTCGCGATATCAGAGCCAGGCTTAACTGTAGCTGTTCCTTCCCAGACTTCTGGGTCAGTCAATTCCTGACTGGCCACGGTAATTTCAGGGCTAAATTTAAAGAGTTTAACCTTGTAGCATCTCCACATTGCTGGTGTGGGCACGTCTGTCAGGATTACAGTCACGCTCTGTGGTCCTGTCCTTTCCTGGACGCTGCGCGCCGCGACCTACTCTATGCTGTCCGATGCCGCATTTATTTGCATCGACTTTCGGAGAGTTATGCAAAGCCACTTTCCCTCTCTCTTCTCCCCTTTCTTAAAAATACTAGCATTATATTTTAACATCACGCGTTTCAAGAAAATAAGTGCTTTTGTTGCACCGATTGAACCGGCCCCAAGCCGGTATATGCAGTGTGGGTGGATGGCAAGGGATGGAACTGTGTCGGACCGGTCACAGCTTCATCCTGGGTACAAAAGTATAGAAAAATGACAGTGTTTAAAGGTTGAACGGAGTATATTAGAAAAAGACTTAAAGTGAAGCAACCATGGAAGTCTACAAACAGAAGTATTAGATCCAGAGACTGAGGAAGGTTTGACGTATGAAAATATATTTTTATTCAATTACTTTTACATTTTAAACCACGTCATTGATACGATATATTATTAGTATTATCACATTATTTTATATTTTATTCTCTTTTTTTTTCTGATATATCATCATTTATCAGCCACTTATTTGCTGAGCGTTCTGACCTAACCAAACTCTCGAATGGAAGTCGAAGCCAAGGAAGTCTGGATCTCATCGTGGTAAGAGGACTCTCCTTTAACGTTCATACCACGGTGGCCCGACTCGTGTTCGTATGTGGTCTTTTATACATAGGTTCTTCTCATTGCCATTGGTGGGATGATATGTATCTTCCACAACTAATTAGGTAATGGATTTTACCCTCTCCATTGTGTCTAGTAAAGTAGAGAATTTATCTCAGAAGTCGTTTTCATTTTCTGTAGACTTTCAGGTGTGACATGTCACAATTTGCATTAACTTTGTTACTCAATAGAAATCCTTTCAACTCTCCTAAAAAGGAACGTATTATAGTTTAGGAGAAGGAAGAAGAAAACGCATCGAAACTAGGCCACTTTTTGACCTTCTTTTTTTGGGTTTTCTTCCCGGATAAGATATATATATATGTAGGATAATGCCTACAGGTTGAAAACGGAAGGGTGCGGGAGTGTAATATTAAAACCACGTTAGTCTCGTCTGTAACTCGTTTTATTATGTGCGGAAGGCATTACTCACGACCGACCCAAACCTCAGACCAACGTACACTAAATATTATAAAAAGTAGAGACCGTTATTCGGTCTTCATTCATCCCTTTCTGGCCAACCCCGAGCATACCTCACCTTGGCTGAGGGCATGGACCTTACCAAACTCTCGCATGGTAGTCGAGGCCAAAGGAACCTGAGTCTCACACGTGACGTGAGAGCTCCCCTTTCGTGTCCATACCGCGGGGACCCGAGCCCTCTTTGTATGCGGTTTTTTGTAAAGAGTTTCCCTCTCTTGGCCATTGCTGGCATTGGACGTACATCTTCTACCATGTTGGTATCGGATTTTACCCTCTCGACTGTGTCCAGGCAAGTATAACCATTTAATTATTTTTTATCTCGATTTTATCGGAAATATATTTAATGCAATGGTTTTTCACTACCTGATTATGTAACGTAATCTACTTAGAGTTTATTTTTTGATAATTTGATTTACGTCCTATACGGTGTGGTGAAGAATTCTTTTAAAGATCAACCGTCCAAATACTATCTGCTCTTAGCAACGATTAACATAATTGTTATTATTTTATTGAATATCTTATTCTTAAAGTGTCGTCTCGTTTCGGTCGCAAACTGCACTCGGTCTTCACAGATATGAAATGGGTATTTCAGTTTAAGGCTGGTTCGGTTGTATACATTCAGCAATGACCATTATTAGATATAAAGATAAATTATTCTGAAAAGGTGTCGATAAATCAATGAACTATAATGTATATATTTAATATTTATTGTTTTATTTTAACGAATATAATTATATATATAACAATTGCAATGAACACAGCATATAACATACAAAGACAAATAATATATATTTACAACAATGCAATCAACAACTAATTGGTATATATAGCAAACGGTGCATTTTTTAAAAGTTAAATATGTTAATATAACAATTAATTCTTTCAAAATAACAATTATAATGAACTAAATAATTACTCTATAGAATATATATGTTTTTTAGTTAGTTAGGAATATAACAATTAACCAATTTATTTTTGTAATAAGAAAAAAAAGAGGTACTTAAATATTCACTTATGGCAACGTACAAAGGAATCATTCTTGTAAAAACATATAATTAAAAACAATTTTCAAACTAAACCCAAATGATAAGCATTTAAAACTATATATATATATATTTATAGAATTTAATTGATTGATAATAATTGCTGTTTATTTTTATTTAATTAAGTAATACATATATGCTATACGTAATAATAAATACACATAAAAATAACTTAATTCTAATAATAAATAATTAATATACATCATGGCTTTATTGCTACATGTATTTTTATATCTACGAACTTTCTAAAATCAGCGTTTGAAAATAATTTATTTAACAAAAAACCGGAAAAAAGTGTAAGAAATGGATTATACTAGTATTGCATCGTCGAGGATTTAATTGGAATAATAAATTAATTCTATAAAATATAAATTAATGCAACAGTGGCTTATCCAGAATACACAATCATAAAACTTGATAAGATTTTCTATAGATGGCTATGTGATTTAAATTTGGATCAATCTGGATATGCCACATATTGCAGGGATGACAAACCCTTAACGCGTACCCAATAATATATTTAAATTTAATTAATTTCGTTATTATTATTAACACACAAGAAAGATTTGCCATTCCTGATATATTTTAGCGAGTAATCGATAGGGTGGGAAGGAGCAACACTCATTATTCATTTATATAACGAACACTCCAGTTCCATCGCATTGTCCTTAATTTTTATAAAAAAATATAACTATTCAACACATTCAGACACTCTTGCTTAGAAACACATATCATCACCGTGCTGTTTAATTAGTATTCGTCTTAATTAGCAGGTGATTATATATGATTATACGTCGGACAATGTGTCAGCATCTCACTGGTTTCACTGTTGTGATTAACTGTTAAATTAAATTAAAAAAAAAAAACTGGAGAAACCGAGGAAGCTCTTTGGTCAAGTTCTCTGGCACTGGAACTGGGAACAGTCGTGCCTCTTGATTGCCGCCATAACGTCGGATAAGTGTGCAGATACCGATTTTGCCACAGCTGGATGCACCCTGAAAATTTGAAAAATATATATTTACATTTTCGTGTTAATGAAAATTTCACATTTGGTTTAAAGCATGCCATTTTTATGTTTAAAAATATTGTATACACAAGAGAAATCAAACGTGCATGAAACATGGTGATATATAATGCATCTGAGTTGCAAATCTGAAAGAAAATATCACGATTTTCATAATCATGAAGAATTAATTTGTGCAGAAGGTTTAATAAATAAATTCGGCGTATTTTTTTTCTTTTTCAGATACTTCATTCACTTATACCAGCACTTTTTTCAAGGTTAGAAGCACTTCTGGGACGCATTTTTCGGTATTGCCTTTAGCTTCTCAGCAATTCTGTTTTTATATCCCAAAATTGGCAAAACTTAGTTCTTTTATGTGTTTTTTCAGCTTCAAGAATATGAAGATGATGCTGAGCCAGGATCGCGCCGGCCATATGGCCATATTGTGCAGCGCACACAGGCGCCTGAAGTTTAGGGGCACCGAAAGGCGCAAAAGTGAAAATTGGTATATATTAAATATTCACTCTAATTCATTAAAATCAAAAATAATCCTAATTCTTTTTCTTTTTGTAGATGGGGGGGGGGGTCCAATCAAAATTCTGCACACAGGCGCCGGATACTGTCGGCGCCATATACCCGACGTATAAGGAGGTATTATAAATGTGATGTTTTTATATTTGTCTAAAACATTTTTGCACGTTTTCCATTTTTTTCGCTAATAAAAATTACATTTTCGAGTGCCAATAATCAAATAAACACCCAATAATGCAATAAATGTCAAGATACTTTAGGGGCAAGTATTAACACGACATAAAAAT
This sequence comes from Philopotamus ludificatus, assembly GCA_022495035.1. Classification (NCBI taxonomy): domain Eukaryota; kingdom Metazoa; phylum Arthropoda; class Insecta; order Trichoptera; family Philopotamidae; genus Philopotamus; species Philopotamus ludificatus. The sequence continues at coordinate 67,603 of JAGXCT010036259.1, forward strand.
AGTGATAATTGGACTTTCAAATCCTTTGAACTCGATGAATTAAACAAATTAGCATTGATTCTATCCCCAATCTTTGTATTTTCGCATTAATCGTTAATTTTTAGTTCCCGTCATACAAGAACAATGTTAAAAAATTCTGCATTAATCTTGTTTTTGGGGATCAAGTGATGGATCGAGATTATACTATGTAATTATTAAATAAGTAACTCTGCACACTAATTTATGAGTATAATAATATTTTTTTTAAATTATAAATTAAATGATAAGATAATACCACGATTTTGATAAAAACCATAAAACTGATCGAAACGATTGTTTTTTACAAACATTTATGAACAATAATCATAAATTAAATAGAGTCAACCCTTCTAAAGCGCTAAGATTGGTATCGCGCTTAAGAAACCCGCCCTGTAGAAGCCTAGGTGCTTACAAAATTTGGAGCTTAAATTGTTTTTGTAAATTGAATGAAATCAATAGATCAAACATTTTTCTATTCTCATATTTTAAATGACCTTGAAGCGCTATCGGAGGGTTGACTGTATTTTTAAAATATCTTCGACGGATTGTCCGGCTTTAATAATTTCTACAACATCAATTATTATTTATGGAATGTACCGAATCAATTTCTAGAGCTTATTTTACTTGGTGTTGAATAATGAGGAATTAATTTAAAATAACTTTAATTTCAACCAGTTGAATATGAGTGATTCTTAGTCTTTACGTGCTTTATACATTATTTATGATTACGCATTGACGTCCATAGACACGTGATGTGATGTGAATCGGCGCAAGAAGGTGGTCATCTAAATTTCTTGGTCTGATTCATTTATGACAAACCAATTACCGCCGAAAATCTGCTTTTCCGGTCTTTCTCTCGGTTTTGCTTATATTTTTTTTGTATATATATTCAGCAAGCAAAACGAGAGGAGAGCTCAATCCATCACGAAAGTATGACAAGTCCGCGTACATAATAATTACAATTTACTCTCGTTATAATGATCATCGCGCGCGTGTTTATCATAATCGCCATTTTGAACTTTTTACAGCCACACTTGCAAACTCTCGTTTTCGAACGTGACCGCAAATTGGTAAGAACAGCGACTTTAAACCGTTGGATCAATACAATAAATCCATAAAACAGAAAAAAACGATTTTTTACAATTAAATTCATAAAGCCACAAAAATATTGAACTATTTCCCCCATTAAAACCTACATATAATATTTATGAGTAATATTACACATTAGGTGCTACTAAATCGTATTACTAAATAAAACAACACAATTTATGACCATATTCTTATGCACGATACGTGATTTAAAATTTATTTAAATTAATATTGAATCGATGGAATTGTATTTTTTTTAATAAAAAAAGATCTTTAGCATCCACATCGCGATATTGTTCGCTGCTGGCAACACTGATATTACCGTTATGCTGTCATATATAACAACAGGATATAAATGAATCATAACCTATAAAAAGATTAATAAAAAAAACATTTACGTGTTGACTATTCCAGTAAGTAGATGACTTAAATGTTGTCATTTTAAATGAAAACTACGGTACAGTCAACCCTCCAATAGCGGTCCCTGCTATTGAGCGGTTTTATTATATGCGGCAGTCCCTCCTATAGTAGTCTCTTCTAGAGCGCCGTTTTCTACAAAACGCAGCATTTCATATTTCGTGAATATGAAGTATTAACAAAATATAAGTTATACAATATGTTAAATTAACCTAACCCTAAATTTTATTTGGATGCCTGGTCTACAGTGTAGGTTTTTATAGTGTGATCCCTATCTCAGCGCTATAGAAGGGTTAACCTAACATTTTTTTTATTCGTCACAATGCAGTGTTTTTCAACCATTCTACTATATAACCACTTCTGTGGTCAACCTCTTGGAAAAAACTGGGTAATTGTTCTCGAAAGATCAAATTACGACACGTGTCACTCAACCCGCGCGATGCGTTCTTTAGACTGGAGGAATGGCCAGGCTGGATTCAGGCAATCACTGTGTCAGCAAAATACCTACCCGAATTGTATTCGGGCAAATCACACAAGGGGTTAAACCAGGATTTTCGCTGCTTTCTGCACCGCAATAATTTTTGTAATAAAATTCGTTATTGCCTGTTTTTATCAGGGCTTCGAATTGTTATTTTTCGGTTCCGGTATAATTAAAAAAATATATGAGATCGGTTCCGGTTTTATCAGCTTCGAGTTCAGCTACGTTTACATTTATCTCAGCTAAATGTATTTATTTATTTTAAAACGTATTGGCGATTGAACCGCATCCAAAGAGCGAAGTTAACCTGGAGGACGACTGTCAAAGTCCTGACATCAGGATAGAGACGGAGGTGTCTCTGCTGGAGATCGCGTAGTGACCTCCAGGTGGCAGAGACCCTCCTCAGGGCTAGAATGCCACTTAAATAAATAATTAATACACCTATATGAACCGTTATATCATTTCGGTTCAGCTCTAGTTTTTCGTTTCGACAATAAACATGGGTTTTATCGGTTTTTGTTACGGTACAAAGCCCTGGTTTTTACAATTCAATTAATTTGAGAGTGAGCAATAACCTCATCCCTCTGTTGACCGTCGTCACTCTGAACTCATCTATACTTAATAATTATTAACGAGATATTTATAATACGATTATATTTCTGCTAAATGTTAATAATTATTTATTATTTGCGGGGCGGGGCGCATTCGCCGAAATTTGGTGAAACGCGTCGTCTTTTACAAAAAAAATCATAACTCTTTTATTAATCAAGACATTGAGCCGAAAATTAAATTACTTGAACTTCAATATTTGCTGGATAGTTAATGTAAAAAAAATATTAAATCCGAAAGCAGGAGTCACTAAACATTTTGGGAACAGGCGTAATTGATTTTGTCGGCTAGTGTGTTATGCGCGCCCCGGACATACACAAATACGCTTTCAACGTGGAATCCACGTCGCCCGTAAGCAATGTGTTAAGAAGAAATTTAGGCTAATAAATTCCATTTCTTAATCCAAAGTTGTAAAATAGTTTTATAAAATAATTTTATTCTCGATTGGACATGTCTTCTATGAGAAAATCTCTGAATGATTGACAAGGTCATCGGCGACTTTCCGCGTTTGCACAAGCGACACCGGTATCATCGACGGCGAAATGATTATTGGGTGATAAGTGGGTTGCCGTTTGGATCTCACTCTCTCCCACTTTCTTTGTCTCTGGCCCCATGGAACTGAATCCGAATTGATAATCCAACGGATGAGTAATTGCACGGTGGCCGGGATTTGCCAAATATTCGCAGACGGCCATTAAATATTTTTCGGCGCACTTTCATCGTTTCGTCGATTTTATTTACCGTACGAAACAATACGAAATATTTTCAATGTCAGCGGCAGTAATTATTGAAAATTATTATATGGATAGAAAGTGAGAACGGCGGACGTTTGTCACTGAAAACATGTTTTTATCGAAGCGTCTTCTTATTCTTCTGCGCCATTCAAATGCAGCGTGTGCACCATCACGCTAAATGAGAATTTGCATACGAAATGGAATTGTTAAATATACGCTGGGAATGTAATAAATAGATATAAATACTCGGAGAGAAAGTATCACGATTACATGGTGTAAAAAAAACTACACATTCTACATCTGATTAAAATAATGATTCGAAATTAATCATAATATTTACGTATCAATATTTATTATGGCATACGAGTGTCACTTTTGACAGCTTATTTCACCATGTCGTATACCGTTTCCGTTGCAGGAATGTGCGACGACTTTGCACAGCTATGCTGCATACGATTTTTATAAATGTTTCATACTGTGTTGAGTTTTTCAACAATTTTCATGACCCAAAACACGGCCACTTACGCGAGAAACAAGGCCAAGTATTGCCAAAAATTAAGGTGGCGTATTACCGAATGACACGATCGAATAATTTCAAGGAGCTCGTGATGAAGCCTCAAATTAGTATGGTCACGAATAATGCTTCGGTGAAAATTTAAAGAAATTCAAGCATACGGAGGCCTGAATAATATTTTTTTTAAATTGCGATTTACGTCATTACAAATTAATCGATTAGCGTATTTCACAATCGTCGGCTGATTGTATGAGTTTGTATTTGAAAAAAAAATGTTGGCTAATTGAGATGTGTGCATAAATTTGCGCACAAAAGTTTGCCGCACGCAAGTGAAATTACTTACGCGATTACAAAAGCATGAAAAAAAAAACAACGATTGTAAAATGCGCCATAGACGTTTCCATATATTTTTTTTTCGTGCGAGATGATTCTTTTAACTATTATGCATTGCAAGATGGACTAATGGAATGAATAAGAAATGAGAAAATTTTGTAATAAAGGAATTAAATTACACACTGCTTAGATTGAGTCATACTTGTAATGGATGTCGTTTGTTAAAAAAATTACGGCCGCAAAATGAGATATTGCGAAAATATTTTAATTCAATCGGTTTATCGCAAATCGAAAAAAAATTATTTAAACACAAATTATTATTTAGATAATTATTATTATCACAATACGGCTTGAATTTTGAAAGAAAAAATGGCGGAAGTACAAATTCAGGGTTTTATCAAAATATATAAATAATTTTGGAATTTATTATAGATATAAATAGTCGATTGTCTATAAAAATATAATATTTTAAATCATCCTCAATAAGGGGAATTTGTTTTGTGTATTTTATAGTAGGTTTTCCTCCATTGTTCATAAATAATCAAATAATAACCCAAAATCCCAAACAAATATTTATCGTGTTTTTTCGCTGAATTTTTTATTAATTGTTTTTTGTGCGGGTGGTCCTCTACTTTCGTACATTTTACCTACGCACATCTTAAAAAATCATTTTTTTAAAGATTTTGGTCGAATATTCTGAAAGAATGTTCCACCTGGACAGGCAAAATCTCTGCAGAATTTATTAACTAACAGGGAAAGTCTACATTGACATATTTTTTACTATAATATATGGAATGCAATAGACAATATTGAAGACAGATTAAATAGTTAGCCTAATGAATGAACTAAACTTGTACGCAGTGGAGACTCGTGGATAAAATATTTCACGCAAGGGGTGCAATATTTTACCGTATTTGTTGTATTTCGTTCACATATTTAAAATAAAAAATAAGTTACAAACGGCACGTAGTTCAAAGGAACTCTGAGTCAGTATGACTGCGTTGAAACGCAGCGCGACACGGCGCTCAGTGGCTAGACCCCCCCCCCCTCAAACCCACACCCATTCCAATACAAGACGCCGGCACTGAGAAGCAGGCAGCGTTCTTATACTACACCGTGCAGAGTAACACTGCCCGATTATGCCCTGAATTATATAAAAAAAAATAATGTACTTGAACGTCTACAATGAAAATGTTAATTAGTTGAATAAATCTCACTCAGTATCTTTGTCAAATAAATACTCAATTGTGCAAAAAGAGTTAAATGAAATAACAATGAAATAGAGGAAGAGAAGGCTGATAAATCGTTAAGACTTTGACCAGCAAAAATTCTACACCTTGACAAACTATTATGTAAGAATGTGATCACAATGGAGAACGTATATCTCAAGTACATTAGGCAATTGAGAGAGATACAGCATGTTACAGAATCAAGAAAAATCATGACACGCTTCCTCAGGATGCATTTGGTACCCTATGTTCTTGATTTTTCTCGAATACCTTCTTTAATACAAATCCTACATGTCACAAACATTTTGAATTTGTCCAAGAAAGTCTAAAGAATAATTATTATTAATAATCATTGTCTACAATTGCGAAAAAATATATAAAAAGCAATATTCGCTGCTGTTACCACGTGCGCAATGTTTTTTCGCGCTCGCATCCGATACGACGTGTCGAGTGCGAGTGAAACATCCATAATATCAACCAAATTATGAGGCATTTGAATAACTATTTTTATTCTTGATATAAGAATGGGTTAATTATGCATATTGATACATAATTATTTTAAAATACAATTTTTGATGGTTTTATTACATCTCCTACTCTCGGATATTTAACAAATGCACAGTAGTACCCAAACCTATGCTTTTCATATTTAACCCTTTTACTAACACGGGTCCGATCATCGGCCCCAACTGGTGTATGCGAAATTCCTAAGGGGCCGATCATCGGCCTCAAAACGTTCATAAAAAAATATGCTAAATATATTGTTTTTGTTTAATTTAAATTCATAATGTTTTAAATGATGTATTTTCTGTTTATTGTTACATCTGGGGTAACATGTTAACAGCTTATGACGAGTTATCGATTTAAGTTCCTGGAAGGGTTCGTGATATTTGCTAATTTTGCGAAACAATACTATTATTTTTTTATGTCCATTTTTTATTTTCAATTAATTTCCTTTGTTTGTTTATGTTTTTATTCATATTTGAAGATTAGTTATTATCATACATTCCACAGCGAGGGCCCCACAGAAAGAATTATGTTTTTAAACGAATCATTGGCTGAGAAAAGATAATAATGAAAACTATCGTTGTTTATCAAAAAATTGCTTGGGATTCTTCGCATATTCTATGCTAAAAAGGCTGGGATTAAAATGATTAATATCTGCCAATAATTCGATTTATCATTGCACATAGCTTAAAAAATAAACAACCAATTTTCGCGCGAAATTCTCGCTAAAATCGCATTTTTTCTCAGAAAAAACAATTTTTGAAGGCGTCGGTCATGGACCAATGCAGTTTTCGGAATTGTGTTCTGAAGCGTGATTCACACCGAGCGGAACCCGCCGCATTGGGTTCGGCCCAAACCCAAAGATGAATGAACCGGTTGCAACCGAACCTCTGCTCGTTAGGCCGGCGGCGTCGAACACGACATAATGTATACACGCTCACCTGTCGTCGGAATGTTCAAAAGGTAATGCCGCGCAGAATCTACTTTCGCTTCGTGAGGTGGGAAGGAAGCTGCCCGCCGGGTGTCGCAGTCATCCGAATGTCAGCCAGATTTATGTCTGTGAGGAATTTCGAACGGCGATGGCCGCCGTGGCATTGCTCTGCTCGCGTCAGCACTCCTACACGATTCTTCTTTTTTTTTGTTTTGGCCAACATGATAATGATGTCCTAATAGATGAACGATCTGACATAATGTAGCATCATGCTTCAACTCTGAAGGCGTTCACCGCCGCGTGAAATGGTGTGCATCGGAACGCTTTCGTGATGAAGGTGAAGGTTAAAGAGAAAGATGATTGATGTTATTTTAAACGTTGAATCGGAGACATATGCATGAGATATCGCATGTGAATGCATCTATACTCTTTATAAATCTGAAATTTCATCTTATTCTTAATGTATCGATTCATATCTCTCCAGACGCTCTTCATAATGCATTCGTATCTGGGGATGTTTTAAAATTGTTCTTCCTGGTAAACGATTACATCTTTCAATGTTAAGTATCCGCATTAAGTTAGTAAGTACAATACTTTCGGAAACCTTGTAAATTCGTTTTTAATCTGAACATCAATCAAACATGACATTTAGACCGTTCCATGATTATGGACTCGTATACCAATTATCTCGATGGCTACATGATAAGACTGGTATTGGTATCGGAATTAATATAATTATATCCCGGGTATTAAAAGCAGACGAATTTTGTGTCGAATTGAAAAATGAACGTTTCTGAGAAAAAATTAAAAGAAGTAAATCGTTTTTTGTTTTTTTTTTTGATAATCGTTAATAAAAAATAAACATTAAAAATGGAGAGACCGTCCAAAGCATTTTTCACAAAGACTAGAAATAGTTTAGTGATCCCATCGCTGCTTTCTCTTTCGTTGATTTTGAGTTATATGAGAACATTATATGTACATATGTAACAATTACACTGCGAGTGAGAATACGCAAAAAAGAAAACAATCGAAAGAAATGAATTTTCCCTCGCTTTCATGCGGTATTTGTAACTTTTATTTTCGATCCATTGAATTTTTTTCGAATCGCAACAATAAATGTCTTTATTAGAACCAACGACATAATAAATTTTCACATAAAAAACCTTGAATCGGATATATAAATCCTGCATTGCGAGTTATTGTGCCTTTATCGATCTAAGTGAGGGAAAAACTCGCGCATAAAGTCACATCTGTTATCATTAACTCCATGCCAGAACAGAATTATTTAATCTCAAGATATGTCTGAACTACTTAGTCGAAATGAACTAGAAAGCCGTGAGCTTGGACATAAATTAACAATTCAATGACCGTGATAGCGGTCCGCTATAAATTCTTCCAGGAATTGATTGTATGGCTTAGAAGTGGCAATGACTTTGACTAGCAATGTCCATCATGATCATTTTAATAAAAAAAAAATACTGAGAAAGATGCTTCGAATACATTGGACGGATGATTTAACAAATATTTGAAGAAATGAGCTTATCATTTTATATTACATTCTGTTTTTTTTTTAAAGCTAAAAAACAATTTATTTTCATGTTTGAATCAACAGTAGCTTTCTTTAGATGAATCTCATTTAAACTACAATACAACTACAGCTATAGCTCGATTGATGAAAGCTGCAAGATCCTTTATTCAAATAAAATATAATGTGAGAGATGAGCGAGAGACTCATTGCCACCGCATTAAAAAAAATCTTCATTCGAACTTTATATGAGTGAATGTAATATGAATTAAATACAATGGTCCTGCAACTTCTTCACTTGAAGCCGAAGCTTCTGGACATCGTCAAACCCCACAAAATTGAGTACTTTGGACACACCATTCGTGGACGTATCGCCTTAATGATATAAAAATGGAAAATAAACGGTGTGTGGGAAGAAAGAAGCTGTCGTGACTGAACAACATTCGCAACTGGATCAGATTGGGAGCTCAAGAAGTATTTCAGCTCGTCAAAAATCGACAGTTGTATGGAGAAATAACAAGAACGTTTACTCCAGAAAAAACAAGACACCTGAAGAATTCATCCAACGGAAAAAAATATATAAATTCTTCAATGTATTTATTTATATGAAAGACATCTTTGAATTGCGTATTGGAAGAATATATAATCGAACCGGTAATATGCAAAGGTGATCTAAGGAATTCCTTCCAATTAAAAATATATAAAAACTTTGGCCGGAAGAATTTATATTGTAATCCCTAATCATGTTTAATTGAATAAATGTTATTACCACAATAGCAATAAGCTAAATGTTTTAAAAACTCAGGAGTCCCATGAGGCTCCGATCCCTTTCATCATCCCAAGTATTTGAAGGCGTATTGGTATTAAACCCAAATACTTTTTATTTTGCTTTAAACTCAACAAACTACCTGAAATAATAAAAACCATATTCACAATGGAAAGTGGCCCTTTTTATATGAAATCGCAATCCGCGACGTTCCATGAGATTATGTATTTATTTAAAACGATACATTTTTTTATTATTGTGCATTTTCTAGTATGGTTGTTAAATAACTATTTTATTATTAATCATATATGTCACAAACCTTTTGTATTTGTCAAAAAAAGTTTAAAAAATAATTGTCCGTCATTTTGAACAAAAATATTCACGCTTCTGTTGCCACGGCCGCGATGTTTTTTTCTCGCTCGCATCCGGCACTATGTACAGAGTGCGATTGACACATGCTGCGAATGCTCATCTGTGGCGTGACATAGGCGTGAGCATTGTCATTTACGCGTCATATTGATTAGTTAAAAATCCAAAATATCAACCAAATTATGAAGCATAACATGAATAACTATTTTTATGCTTAGGATCTAATAAGTCATAACATTTAAAAAAAAATCGATGAAGAATTCATCAATATCTTAACTTGAAATGCTTAGGATGCGGTAGTTTTCGGGCCGCCGTGGCGGATGGGTTTTTTTTCTTTGGTCGGCACCCTCATGTCTGAGGATCGTGATCATTCTCGTTCCGAAGTTCATGGTATTCTTAGCAGACGTCGCCAGCACCACATTTCAAAGGCATCAATTTTCTTCTTCATATTTCCTTATGGTCCAGGTTTCTACGCCGTAAATAAAAATTGAGAACACCAGACTCTGCACTAAACGTTTTTTTTTGTCTTTTTGGATATCTCCTGTTTTTCCAAATCGTTGATAGCTTTGACATCGCATTTTTAGCCATCACTATTCGCCTTCTTATTTCCGGCTCACAATCTCCGTTACTCGTAAGAAGTGATCCGAGATAAAGAAACTCTTCAACCCTCTCCAGATCTGGAAGATTAGCTAGATATGGATAGCTGATTATTCCCGTCGATGATCATCATTTGGTTTGTACGTTGATCTCGAGTCCTAAGTTTCTTACTTTCATAGATAACTTTTTTGAGCAGATCGGCCATTTCTTCTTCGTCGGTGGCTATCAATGTCGTATCGTCCTGCATATCTAAGATTTGATTTTTTTTTACCTGCTATTTTAAATCCGCTTTTCCAGTTTCAAGAGCTTTTCTCATAATATACTCCCCGTATAAGTGGATGGGTTAACATACCTTAAATGCCCCAGGACCCTTAAGGTAGCTACGCCCCTGAATTAAACTTATCTCAACGTCTTATGTCATTATATTTATTGGAATCGGATATTTCTAAATGTTGGGTCTTTGAATGCTATGATTCCATAGCCAATCCCATGCCAGCGTCATATAGAATTCCGCTATAGGTTACCCAAAAAAAGCTACCTGAACTCGATCATTAGAATAATTAAAAATTATTGTATTTACAAAGCCGTGGCGATGATTTTATTTGTATATTTTAGAAGAATTATTATTTAGGCGTTTGCCTCCCATTCTTAGTCATTCTTTAACTGTTTCAGATCCACGCATTAAATCCTCTACTTCTTCATAGCTGCTATAAAGCAGATATACTCTGAAAATAGTTCTAAGATTCTGAAAAGAGGACAATAATTTATCATAGTCATTGTCACGTTTCTTGTGCGGATCATTAAACACAAATTGGATCGATTCAATCTGGATTCGTGGGCTAACTTCTGGCACTGTGGACGCTGTAATGATGGTGCTTCAATTTCGACAGCACAAAATGAAGAATTTACTTTCGTTTACTCCAAAATCGCATTCTGGGTCACGGGTGGCTCATCTCCGACGCTCGGAAGTCGAGTTTCATTGAGCGCTACCGCGGCGGTTACAGGTTATGTACCTGGCTGGCTGCACCGCCACATCTACCGCGTCTGTATGTATGTACCTACCTACTGCTATGTAGGTTTCAGGTTCACTTTCTTCCACGTAATAATAAATTTGTTGAGCACGGGGCCCCGAGTGCGTGCGGTCTGGGCCGTGCTCGTTAAGTTTCGTCAGCCAATAACAATACATTCCTCTGGCGGGATTTCACTTCTCGCTGACTTTTTGCGCGGAATCTGCATTCTTCGTACGACGCATCGCGCACTAGCAATAATTAAGAGAAAAAAAGATCGATCGTATTTATGGCATCGAGATCAAATTGTCGCCAAATCGGACGCACGTCGCATTGCACGCGCGCTGTAATTTTTTTTTTAATTTTTTACGAAGATTTCTTTTTTTTTGGCCGTCGAATAAAGGAACAATAAACACGCATCGTTATCACGAGAATAGACCATTTGGGCTATTTCCACATATACATAAATAATACGAATAAAAAATGAGTAATGGATGCTGTTTAATGCACGAATTTTACTCGATAACGCCGAAACGCGAACGACTCCGCCCTAACAGCGACAAATGTAACAGCTTTATTTAAAGATATTTAATTGGCTATGAAATATACTAACTAATATTCAATTAATTTAAAAATGCTTAAAAGCAATTACGTATAAAAAATGATTTTCAAAGCTTCATTAATGTTGGCGGCTTTGCATTGGGCGTTGTTGAGCTTTCAGATTTAACGACTTCGTATGTCCACATTTCATTCCATTAAATTAATTATTGTTTTTTTATTATCCTAGTGGTGTTTTAACGTTTATATATCCATCTACAAAAATACATCAAGAATTTTGATCATAAATATCATTAGGGAACAATACTGAAAGCCCACAAACATCAGTGTTCGTTTAAGTTCCAACACAGATAAGACACACGAAGAAGATGATAGGATTATACAAATAATTAATATCCTAAGTTTTTTTTGTCTAACTAATGGAATACAGAGTTCATCGAAGAGCCAATGTAAGATGATAGTGAAAATTATAGTCACGGCTATCCTTACAAACCAAATAGCCTACAAAATTGACATGCCTTGTGTTTAATTTTAATGAATATCGTTTTGGGCAGATGTGCATATGTATGCCTGTGTATATCTACATAGGCGCGTGTGTGTGGTCGCTCGCTACTTGTCACTCGTGACTCGTTAAAAGCAGATAACGCCTTAGAGAAGAGAACAAACGAATACCGAGGCAAACCCCTTCTTACTTGCCTGGACACAGTCGAGAGGGTAAAATCCGATACCAACATGGTAGAAGATGTACGTCCAATGCCAGCAATTGCCAAGAATGGGAAACTCTTTACAAAAAACCGCATACCAAGACGGCTCGGGTCCCCGCGGTATGGACACGGGGACAAGGGGAGCCCTCACGTCACGTGTGAGACTCAGGTTCCTTTGGCCTCGACTACCATGCGAAAGTTTGGTAAGGCCCATGCCCTCAGCGAGTGAGAGCCTTGTGACTGGCAAATGACGATGATGACGATGTATTAAAATTAATTTATAAGATCAAGCTGAAATCGGCGAGCTCGGCAATCTTTATATCCAAGTGTGGCTCGTCCATATACACTGCGGAGCTGCAGGACTCCCAAGTAAATTGAGGAAAAATATTTTTTTATAAATTAATATATATATGTATTATGTATATGAAAATATAAGTTAATTGTATTTAGTGTCGCGCGATGTCGAGGAGTACCGCTGTTTGCTCGTCAGCGCTACCAGCGACGTGTATTGGATGGATGCGGGGCGGCAGTGGGGTGTGAGGGGGTCTTGTCACTAAGCGCTGCGTTGCACTGCAATTCTGAGCAGTTCCACGTCGTCCATACTGAGTCACATTTGAAATATACTTTATTTATTATTTAATCTTCCGCAGCACCCGAAAATATTTTATTCACGAGCCGCCACTGTTTATATGTATAGACTATCATGCTGGGTTAGTTATTACTTTATTTGGTATCTAATCACTAATTTAACTGCTTATTTACAAAAAAATCTGAACGATTAAAGACTAAAAATGGAAGCCGTTGAGAATCTCTATCTCTAAAAAGTATCTATACCTAAAGAACTTGAATTTGGAATTTTATAACTCGATTTCATGATACGTAAGTCGAAAAGTAAAAATATATACGAAACGCTACGAACCGATATTTTTTGTTTTCGTTCCGGTTCAATTGAAAAAAATACCATTTTTTTCGGTTTTCATTTCAGCTCGTTCTTGTTTTTATCAGGGCTTCGAACCGGACCTAAATTTAAAACGAAAACCGGAAATAAACCGAATAGATTTGTCGTTTTTGTATAAAGTTTTAATATATTTTTTTTAAATAATCACTCGGAGTTGAACCGAAAGATGAAAAAACCGTCCATATTTATTTAAATTAAATTGTAACGAAGACGGAACCGAAAAATAACTAGAATGGCAAAAAAAACGCAAGGTAAATAATCGCAATTGACGGAAAGTAAGGACCATAAATTAAATAATAAATAGAATGTTGACTTAATAACTTTCTTCACTTCACTTATTTCTTTGCGAAGCGACAGCGATTCAGCACCCGGTTCTGATACCGGCTAGAAATGATATCAGATCTCTATATGGCTTCGGATACTGGACGAGATTCTTCCAACGGTTCCTTCATATCCATATTTATGCTAATCCGCGGTCAACTTCCTTTCATTAATTTTCTATTCAACCTTGTCAAATAGTTTAGACGTCCGGAGTCATTAGTTATACCATATCCATATCACGTTAGATTCAAATTACAGACTCATCCAGCTAGGCTTAAATTCTCGTTTTTTGTTGTTGTTGAACATTCGTTTAGCATTCGATTTATATAAGTCTGGCCAGAATTGGGCACAGGAAGCACAGTTATCAAAGAAGACCATAATTAAAGCGACAAGTGGAAAGTGCTTGCCTTAAACAGTCATGAAAGCAAAAGTCAAAACATAAATATTTATAAGGTTGTAAATTGAGGATTGTTAAAATATTTCATTCATGTTTAATCAGCGGGGTGGGGGTAACTAGTAACTACAAAAGGAAACGCGGATTTATGTAATTCATAATCAAAGAATGAATGGATCTTTACGTGCTTTTTTTTTATAAATAATAATATAATTACCAGTGATTATTATAAAATAATATCTGAGTGCATTTTTGCGAGAGGTAATTTCTTTTGAGAATATTTACATGAAAAGAAAGCCACGTTCGAGCGGTTTGTTGAGTTTTCAATGTTGAATTAATGCGGAAGAAGAATTAGCAGTAACTCTTTCTTTCTGCGGTTTCGATGATTCAAAAGAAATTTCTATAATTTAAATGACATTTTGAACGATCATAATGCAAATTTGATCAAATAAAAAGTCGCATTATTAAAAAATGGCCACATTCATCATCGCTTCCACATAATGAAATCTGAATTAGGAAAAACCGTTACATAAAAAAAAAGAAACGATGGACACTTGTATAACATGTGATTTCTAAATATTACATAAAAAAATCTTACGATTTTATAATAGGACCCGTGCGGATTCAATTGAAAAGGTTATGCTTTTGAAATTCATTATTAGAAATTTAGATCGAACGTTAAATTTTTTTTTGTGGATTGCGTTGCCCTCGAAAGGAGTTTGCCATTCTTGTTGCTCAATTCGCATTTTCATATGCAAATTGCTCGTTCTCACGATCGCGTAAATTTTAACGATTTTTATTATACATAATCGGCTAGCAGGGGGAAGAGTTTTTAATGAACCATAAAATAAACATTAAATTTAATATTCATCTGACATATGAGATACATATTTTTTTTATCAATTTTTTTTGACGAAACTGTTATAACAGGATATAGGAAGAGAGGCCCACTACTCATAGAACGGCGAATGTAATATACAAAAAAAAATCAATGTAAAAAATGTAAATTATTACATCCGTATATTGAGCAATGTATCATTTACGAAATTTGATAACAAATATGTAGAAATTTCTTTTTTTTATTAAATCAATTATTTATTATTATTATTTAAATGGCCTTCTAACCCGAGGCGGCTCTTTGCCACATGGAGGACATTACGCAATCTTCGCCGGTCCTGCGCTTCTTCTATCCACTTCCAAAGCAGCAGCAGAGACGCCTTCTACCCCTAGTGGGTACTGCAACCTTTTAAAGGGGCGAAGATGAACTCAGAAGCATCTGGGGAGCGTTTGAGCAGTCTATTTCACTACCACTAGTTACTACCTTTTCAATAATTTAACAAAGATGAACATATCAAACGGCTTAAACGTGAATAACCGTAGAAAAGAGTTACAAATTGTATGCCTTGTAAAGTGGGGGATGGCCAAATGAGCTTGGGAACAGATGATAAACTTGATTTGGAATAAAATGGATAGAATGTGTGCTAGGACGGTATAATCAAGACTTGGTGTTACAGTTCCTTGTGTCGGAAAGTTTAAGGAGCATGACGCTACTTAAAGAACATGACGTTACGAACATCTTGTGGTGGTTATTTATTCCACAGAGTATTAAATAATTTCTCGCCATTTAATTACCCGCAATTTAATTTGAATATGCCCTCTAGTAATGAGTTCCATATGGCGTCCTCAGTGTCAACAAGTGGCATCATTCCCTCCAACAAAATTGTTTATCAGCATCACTGCCAACGCGTCTCACGTGTTGTCAACCCCTCTCTCTCTCTTCCCCCGGCGGTTGAAATGCTAAGACATTCCGCCATTACGCTCTGGCGTAAGATGTGGCCGCCATCTTGACGCGCTACACGCAGACGTCACCATAACGACTTTGGATACATCCTCTTGTCTTCCCATCACCGACATAGATATTAAAGGCTTATCATAGTCTGAGTCACGCAATCCTACTTGTTATTTTACCACGATTATCAAACTTTACAGGTTAATAAAAGTGGAAATGCTGTCTAATTGGACCAAAACGCAGAATAATAACGAAAAGTGATAGGCAACTGTTGCCATAATCAACTAAAACATATTTTTTTTCTTCGATGCGATTGAATACATTAGAAAGATGAACAAAAAGTGATACAGTCAATATTGGAAAAGGTTGTCGTTGATTATTGAGTGCTACTAAATCATCGTCAAACCCCTCTTGGATCACCATGAGATAGTATGTCTCCTTGGTTCTAGTTTTTTCAGGTGCAAGCTTGTGAAGAAATACCTCTTAGTATCGCTGTCCCCAATGTTGGGTGTGCTATTAAATGGCAAATGCTGGGATGGTACATTAAAATTTCTTCTTAATAGAACTCCTTTCAATCTAAACCCTTCCTGTAGATCCCATGCCGTAGTGACAACGAGGAATTTGTTCATATGGAAGCAATGCCGGCCTAAAGTGGGATCTGTCCTTCTGGATAGTTAACGGGTTCCATAGGTACCTGAAATACGTAGCCAATTATTGCTTTTCTGAAGGGTTGAGGTGACTTCATCGATAATGGAAACCCAAAGAATGACAAAATAAAAGCCATACGACAGTAGACCCTCGGGAGTAGATTACTGATGAATATAGAGGTTTCATTTTGTTTGAATTTGCTTCGAAAACCGATGCAAGATTGTGAAATGATTGTTAATTCAATTGATCGTGACCATTGACACCGAAAAAAATCGGCAATTTCTCGTGATGATTGTCGAAAATTTTGAAATAATGACTTTCGAAGCAGCCGGCCGGCATGTATCCCCGTGGCAAAGGAAGATGCCGAAACAATGTTATCGCCAATGACGAGATGGTATCGATGAGCACCGGCCGCGTCCATGGAAAAAGTGTAAACAAACGAGCCGTGCCATTGGGTGGTACTGGCAAACACTTTCGGGCCCGGCCGCAAGTGGGTCAGTGGTGCTCGAGGAAGCCGAAAGAGCCCACGTGGCCGCGAGGTCGCCGACCCCGTGGGAGTGGCGAGGGCCCACCGACGCCCGCCAGTCTGCAGCGCCGCCTAGACCTCGGCCACGTGACCCCGTCCATGGACCCGCTAACGAGTCCATTCATGAGGATCGCTCTCTTGCCGCGCCGTGGACTCGTGACGTGCCGGTCGATTTGCGGCAATAAAGTTCGCAAATATTTTGCACAGGTGTCTGTCAATCGGCAGATTTCTAAAGTGATTCAATTTCGTTTATCGAAAGGTACGAGAATTTATTGATTTGGACTAGTTTTCGGGGTCGGGTTCGGCGATTCGAGTGCCATATTTTATCCGAGACCGAATGCCGAATCGTAGACGATAATTTATCTAAATATAATCTAGATATGGAAATCGTATCTCTAGTTGATTTTGGTCGACTGGTCAATCTTTTTATCGTCGATGCCATGACTGAGAAGCGTGGCTATGGAGATACTTCATTAGCACAATCCTTGTTCAGTATTATCTCGATTCAGTTGATTTGATTCGATTTGGTGGAACCATCGTGTCGACATCATTAGCTTCTCTATGTTGTACTCTGCTCCTCCTGCTACGTTTCGGAAGATCAGTAGAATTTTCATCGAGTTACATACGTTTTCTTAGCCATCTCAACAGCGTTTAAACATACTGAGAAAACCAGTAACGTTAAGAAGGGCATCTCGGTGGTGTGTGATGGTTAGATCCTACCAATTTTTTATTGACTCCTTCCAAACTGTTTAACCTAGTGGTGTCGATGGGGTGGGTCTATTGGGGACCCCAAGTGATTTAATATAAATCCTACATGTCAAAAACTTTTTGTATCTGTCTTAAAAACAACAATATTCGCTTCTATTTCCACGGGTGTGACGTTTTTTCTCGCTCGTATCCAGTACTATGTGTCAAGTGGGAGTGAAACGTACGAGTGACACGTGCTGCGAGAACTCAGTCGACGGCACGCGTCGTATACGCGCCATATTGATAATTAAAAATCCAAAACATCGACCAAACTATGAAGCATATAATGAATAACTATTTTTATTCTTTATATTTTATTTTTATTAAGACTTAAAAATTGAAAATGCAAAAATATAATTAATCTCGTATTTAATTACCAAATTTATGGGTTTTAGATGTTCCCATGAATTGAATGAACACATTCGCATTCAAATAACTTTCACATAAAGCTTTCAGCACACGTGCGATGAATAAGCAGTTGTCACGCCGGCGTGACAATATTTATTAAAGGGCTAAAAATAGCCTTTGTTAGTGCAAGGGCAATTAACTATTATACTTTACAACAAGTTAAGGTAATGAATGATGCAAATATCATTAATATTTCATAGTAAAATAAAATATTCCTTTGCAGTATTTACTATAATTTAATACTTTCAGGTATTACTTAATTTGGTGATGTCCAAATAAAGTATCTAAATATTATCAACCATTAAATGATATGATAGAAATATTAAAAAAAATATTTATATACTCGATTTCATTTTTTAAATATTTTATTTATATATAGAAGCTAGCTGTCATGTGTTATTCTAGTATGTACTAGTCAATAAGAGCATAATGTCACGTAGATCTCACGTTTTAGACGTCGACGTGGGGGAGCTACAAACGGCTACCGGTTCCTGTGTTCTTTTAAAGCCTCGTTTTATAAAAGTGATGACCTTTTAGGGTATAACGAGAAAATAATGAATGTAATGTTCGACATGGAAAAGTTTTTCTTGGTTTTTGCTTCTCTCTTTCTTCAGACCACGCGTGCAATATCTCACGTCTATCGACGATTCAGTGAAATTAAAGTGCGGAAAAAAAGTCAACAACAACACTTCTTGCATGATGAAAATAAGGCATGAAATACGGCTTTATTCGGATTTACGCAACATGTGAAATCGTCGTAAAAAATTCAATCTTTTTGTTTCAAAAAGATCATGCGGTAAGATTGTGAGAGATTTTCTGAAAAAAACAAACAACGCCGTATTTCATTTTGCACGTCAATCGAGGTTTGAGGTAAACGACATTGCATTTTTTATTGTGCATCGTAACGACTGGCGTGTAAAGAGACAATGGTAAATAAAATACTTTCCATGTGTGCACAGGAAATCCGGCGCGAGGTTTTAAAAAAAAAATCAAAGATTACAACAAAATATTTAGAGGTCAGGTGTCAAATGTATAAATTAATAAATTTACATATAAAGCTTTCACTAGATGAAATACGCTTCAATGAACTGGATACAAGATATTTCTTTAATGATAGCAATCTCTATTGTGGTGTTTAAAAATGAGAATAATGCACGTCCCGATCGTGACGAGACCATGTCAACTTCAAAGGACGCTGGCGTCGAACGCACTCGACCAATTCTGCGTCTTCGAGAATCACTTTCTCCCGCGTCAGGTGCGTGTGTTATGTATGCCAATATATTCACAGAATAATCAAATAAATATTCACAAACGATTCTAAATATGTGAGAGTCGGCGTTCGTCATAATTTATTCGTGGTTGTTGCAAAATGCGAAGATGAATGCGTCGGACAACGGTGAGAGGAAGCAAGAATCTCCATGGCGACAATCGGTATGATATAATTTAGATGTGTAATACAGTCGGCAGTTATGATTTCTTCATTAACAAGTCCTATTTGAAATATTGTTGAATAACAAAAGTCGAGAGGATCGATCATGGATTTTTAATCGGCAGATGGAAGGAGGGCGATTGCACTGTGGCGCCCACTGATGATGGTTTTCGACACTAATCAATTAATCATTCAATATTGATATATCGCTAACAAATCAAACTGATTAATTCATAACAGCTACGAATATTAACGACGTAATCAAATATTATGACAACTACGGTGGAATTCCGTTTATTTACGTGCCCGGAATTCACGTTTTCCCGCTATTTGCGAACAATTTCTGCAGTTATAATTCAATATAATACATTAGATACCCGATTTCATTTTGATGTCCCACATTTTACGTTTAAATTTTAATAATTTGAATTAAAAGAATATTAAATTATCATTTTTTGACTCCAATCTGTACAAGTGAACTGCAACCATGAGACTTGCGGTAATAATCCGTGTTTTCAACCACTATTACCGTAAGACCTGATACAGATATTGAATGAACTCTTGGATAATTATATGGATCTTCTCTTTAATCGATGAATTCTTCATCAATATCTATTTTAAAATGGATCATTCTAATAATAAAAATAGTTATTCATAATTTGGATTTTTTAATTAATCAATATGGCGCGTATATGACACGTGCACTCATGCCGCCAACTGAGCTCTCGCAGCACGTGTCACTTTGCGATGTGGGTGGATGGCAAGGAATGGAACTGTGTCCGAACGATCTGACACAGCTTCATCATGGGTACAAAAGAAATCGTACCGGATGCGAGCGAGCAAAAACATCGCGCAGCAGAAGCGAATATTATTGTTTTAATAAAGGTCTTATAATATTTATTCTTTAGATATTTTTACACATATAAAAAAATGGTGATATGTAGGAGTTATATTAAAAAAGTTATTCGATAAAAAACTTGGGGTCCAAACTAGACCCCATCGGTACAGTTAGGTTAATGTTTAAATAATAACATCTGAAGTTATTTGAATCTATAAAAACAACATATTTACGGAAACTTGTCGAAAAAAAAGAGTTAAACGCAATCCATTCAATTACTACTAAAAAAAATGCTAAGGTATATTGAAGGCATCAAAAGCTATTTTACAAGCATTGAAGACGTACAAAAAGAAACCTTCCAATTGATTTATGGCATCGAAAGTGCTTTATGTAAAAAAATATGTACCCAACTGTTTGTTAGTAACTTAAGAGACGTAAAAACGGGGTTTCACTGTATATTAAAACTGATAATAATAATTACCATTAGTTATATGCAAATTCGCATGATTATGGCATACATTTGACATAAAAATATAATAATATATGTTTATTTATCATAAACATATTATATAATAATTGTTGGCGTTTGTATTCTTCTTAAGCAACAAGTTGTTGGTAAAAATCATGTTATGGCTTAGAGATATTGTGTGTTAAACCCTTATTGAATTCAGATATTGCTCTCGGATGGTTAAATTTTCCGCAGAATTCTTTATGACGCTGATTAGGGAGTCATCATGTCGACTAGTCCATTGTCATAATAAATATTATAAAAAAAAATCGTGTGCTATGCATAGAAAGAATTTTTATGAACAACGTTTCAAATTGCCACAATCTTAATTAACGCACATATAAGTGGTTCAGTGGTACGCGCATTTTGCTTAATTAATTTATTGATTTATTAACTGGTAAACAATTTTCTTTATAGCCAAAACTACATATTGTGTGCGTGATCTGGCATCGCCAACGCCCATTCAATTTAAAAATTTTCACAACATTTTCATCCCGCACGGCGAATTCGATTAGTTTCCAAACGCGCGTCAATTGGAAAACATCAATTAAACCGAACCGTCAATTAAGAATCGATGCCGCCATATCGATTACTTTCGTTGGCGGTATGCAAATGGTAACGGGCCGCGGCCATATGGTCGATATTCGGATGCACCGGTGTCAAAACGCGCGCACTATGGCCCCGCAATTACCGTTGGCCGATCCGAAATCACTTTCTTCTCGGATTAGTTTTGGCCGGTTTCACTGGCGGTGTTGCCACTTTCGATTGTGTTGAGACCGTCGACAGGTCGGCCATGTACCGCAATCTTTATCCATTATGCCTGCGATGGGGTTAGCGATCGCGTCATAAATCTGTGTTAGCCATGGATAACCTTTTATTACCACGTAGTCATGATTGTAAATTGGATTATTGACGAGTGATAAAACGTGTTTGATCGTCTTCAGGGTTGCCGATATGATCGATTCGGATTAATTAAAATATTTTTTTTGAATCGACAAGCAAGCAAGATTTACAATCTAGTCAAATTAGACAAAACGCTAGTGAAATTATGTCGGAAGAAATGATTAGATATCTTTAGAAAAGATTCCATTTAATATGGATTCAGGCTAAGTGCTGAAGAAAAAAAGATCCGACAATGTACACAAGATTAACTCCTGTAGAATTATATGCATTTCTATAATGAGTCGCATTAACGATTTCGCGATACTTCTGTGGATGTTAAAACTTGAAAGGTCGTTACGAATGTGGGTCATTACTATGATAATGCTTCTCCATTTTATTGCAGATTGAAGACCTTATCGAATCACATTAGTTGTGGTAGATATTCTTCATGTTTACTATCGTTTTTTATATGTTCGAAGATAATAATATAAATAATGTCATTGTGATAATTTCAGCAGAAAGTCTTCTTCTTTATTCCCTTATCCCATTATTTGGGATTAGGTTTGGAAACTGGTCAAGAACTGCTACTTTGAAAGCATTGCATTACTCGTTGTATCCTGCTGGGTTCTGAAATTGTCAAGATCTTACAATATGGTGTTCTACAACCGACATCCACGGAATTGTCTTCCTCTTCAACTTCCTTTGTATATTCTTCTGTTGTCAATAATAAAACCAATAATCCATCTGAGCATTCTAATCTACGCTGTACTAAAAAGTTTTGTCTTCTGTAACTTTTTAGGACTCTTTCAATTGCACATCACGCCACTTGATTGGCATTTCAATCAGGTTTCAAAATTCGGTGGATCATTTCGTCTCCGCTGTCAAAATATTAACCTAATGACGATGATGTGTCTATCCAGCTTCATGGACATTATATAAGGCTCAGTCCATGTGTCATACCCATGGAATTGCAGGATCTTTATTACTAAGAGAGAAGAAAAAAGGAATAAAACATCACCAAAAATCCCACACTGAAGACGATTTTTTGGCGCTAAGACCCATTATTTGGTATTCCTGCACTTGGACCTATTCAGGGCAGCAGTCGTCCTCACATTATCAGTTAGTTCTCACCATCAGTGCCTTGAGATCTTCTAGGGCGTATTCGAGCCATTGTTTTCTGGGTCGATCTCTTATAGTATGATCTCATTCAGAGGGAACCTTTGTACATGACTGATCCAGCACAAGCTCTGCGTTTTGATAAATCTGATATATCACCACGGTCCGTTGTCATTCTTTGTTTTTTTTCCAAGGTTTGCAGAGCTTCTTTTTTTCTTTGCATTGGTAACTACAGGATTAAATATGAAATCAGTCTCACTTTACGAATGCCAAGGGTTAGAAAAAGTCGTATCAGTTGAGTCTTACGTGTGTTTTTTGATTTGTTATCACCATCATTACCTATTGTAAAGTCTTTGGCTTATCCAATACCCTTCTTCAATTTATCTGGTCTACTCTCACGTCGCGCCATCTTCTGGTAAGTTTCAATGGTGCAGTGTCCCTCTGTACACAGTCCAATCACCTCAGCCATGTTCTTCTTTTCCTACGGGGATAGGACATCTTGTTAAACATTAGCCTTTTCGGCATCTGACTGTCTCGCATCCTTGACCAGCCAACCAGAGTCTGGCCACTCTGACGGCAGCTGTTACCGATACATCCTTGTATAGTCTATAGAGCTCTTTATTGCTTCGAATGCGCTATTCTCCAGGATATCCAGTTAATTTTGTATCATGTGGTTAAATAATTCAAGAGCCTCCGAATTCATTAAGCCATATTGTGTGTCGATAAAACAGGCTCCTGTCAAATCATCGGCGGCATGAATCATATTCGGCGAAAGACATAATCGCCCACAGACAATCAACAAATTATCCAACCACCATCAATCACAGCAATAAAAGAAATCAAGTTTGATAATCTGGCTCCGAAGATATTTTGATTAGGATTATTCAAAGCGCCGCCGGTTACCGAACGAGCACCTGCGATCTCGAAAACCACAACACCATTGTGCCATTGGTACGATTCGATGTGGGAATCGAACCCAGACCATAATCATATTTAGTGATAATGGACCGGCCGCGCACGTGATTGGTTAACCCAGTTCCCATACGACAATCGACAAGAAGCGAACGACCCGAGATGCATTTGATTGTGGCCGCGAACAAATGTCAACCCCCCCAGATCAACGCCCGAAACATTAATGCTCGTGACCCCGAAAACGTATTTATTGGGTTAATTGTTCTTGGTGCCATAAATGATATATCTTATAATAAAATCGTTTCTTATTTATTGTGGATAAAAGCGTAAATGCTGTGGGAAAAAACCGCACTGTTGTTAAAATACAATTATGCATAACCGGGTTAATTAATAAGCGATTACTTATGGCGTTGCATATGGAGAATTGATGCACCTTCGTTCTAACACGTATTCATCTTAAGCTGTATTAATATATAGAAAGTAACTCACATTTTTAAGAATGAATCCATTTTCTTTTCCATCTGGAAGAGCTCGTCTGGTGGTTGCGCCGCCATCACTTCACAGAAGGTTTTTTTGGCACACGGTGTGTTGGTCCAATCCGTGTTATGAATGTGGGTCAACACGTCCCCCGTCAATCCCTGATTGACTCTATCCATCTCCAGACTCTGCACCACTTTCTCCATCACCCTGTCTTCCTCGGCAAACTGATCGTCTTTCAACGATCTCTTCTCGATCCCGTGCGTCGAATCTTTCTCATAAGCATTAGCATAATCGATGATCTTATGAACGTCCGACAGCAAATCCCTTTGCGACATACCCTCCGGAGGATTATAAACGTCAATCACGTCCGAGTATTGATCGAATTTATCGTTTTTACCGTAGAATTGTTCGTTTTGCAGGTCGAGCGCGTCGATTTGGTCGCTGAGGTAGCTCTCTTTGCGCTTAACCCTGTGCAGACTCTGGTCGAGGTCGCGAATGATGTTGATTGTGTCGGCGTCGCGTTTCGATCTCCTCTGAGGCATCGTGCCCTTTGGTGCTTCCATGATCACGTATACGTTTTCGCTGGGCATTTTAACATTGTCCGTGTAGACTTTCTGTTTCATCATTGCCTCTTTGTCAGCGTCGTGATGGTGATATGCTCGTATGTAATTGTATTCGGCGTTGTTCAATGCTCTCTTGTGCTCCATCTGCAGTTGCTTGATGGTATCTTCGCTCATGCCGGCGCTTCGCATCATGTCAATGTCAAGAAATCTTCCCACAGCGACGGCGCCTAATCCCAGTGCTGCACCACCTGCCATTAAACCGAGTGCCGGCAATAGTACAGATCCTCCGGCTACTGTGCCGATTTTATCTTGAGCAGAGTATGGACTGCCATAATAAGGACGTGGCGCAACTGAAAATCCTAAATTATGAGATATTTTCTGAGTCGCTTCCATCAGTGGTTCTAGCACTGGTTTTGTGGCTTTGGCAATGGGTTCAAATATCGGTTTTGTCATATCAAACATTGGTTTGGTATAATGCTGTACTGTTTCAATCCCACTTTGCAATGTATCCTTCATGGTGTTAGTCAATCTTCTCCAAAGGGTCTGTTCTGGTACACGCTTAACATAACCATAATTATACTTATATTTAGGATAATCAGGTCTATAATAATTATATTGATTGTTGGCATTATAATCAGTGTTTTCATAGTATTTATTCTGTCTATATACTCCTCTTATTAAATGATCGTCGGGTTTTTCGTAGATTTCAGTTGTTTGCGTTTCAGTTGCTAACGGGGATCGATCACTGTGCGCTTCTTGAGTGTAGTAAATTATTTTTTTGGCTTTTTCTTTGTTAATTTCTTCAGCAGCTCCTTGAGATCCTGTTTTGGCAGGCTGTATGCCAAGCTCTGGATGGGCATATTGTAGAACTGGATTTCGTACACCTTCACTCGATACAACAACGGAGGAGAGTTTGGAATTTTTGGGAGTATATAGCTGTGACGCTGGGTATACTGTATTACCCGGATGTTGTAGCATTCTTCTTTGAAGTTGGCTATCCGGAAACCTCAACTGGTCCTCTTTTTCTGATCTGGCACTTCGTGTTCCGAAATAATCTTTCTTGAATTCATGATCGTTTATCTGTTTGATGTATTCGATCAGTTTAGAATTGGCGACTCTGGAGTTGTCGGTCTTGGTGAACGGTCCATATCCTTTGCGCAAATAATCTCCTGTGATTTTGTTCTTGATGTTGTATGTAGGATTATCGCTGGCCATGAACGGTCCGATGCTTTCGGCCGAAAACACTCCCTCGCGTCGCAGATTGTCGTCGGTGCTGAACGGACCGATTCCTCTTTTGTCTTGTTCTTGCGGAAAATTGTCCTCTTTCATGAACGGTCCGAAGCTGGGGTTTGAATTCTCGAACGAACTGCTGCTTTCTACTTCGATTTCCGGAAATACGGCTTTTGGTTTGTAACCGACAGGATAAGGAAGTAGCTCGCCATTGATGACTCTTGCATTCCTCCATGTCTTCAAGTCTGACTCATCGTCTGGCATTCGTACGCCGTGAATTTCCGGAATTCCATCGTTTCCGATTTTGATTATTGATTTTCCGTGCTTCATATCCTGGCCCGGAGTGCCTTTGATGTACATCGGATCGGATTGAATGAAAACTGGTTCCGGTACGGCGGCTGCTCTGGATCTGCCCTCGTCTTCGTTAACTTTTGTGCTTACCACCTCAATATGAACTGGGTTTCTGTCATTTTTTATGACAATGTTTGAATAATCAGGGTCAATGCTTCTTGTGCGAGAACGACTCTCGGTGAAACTAGTCGAAGTTATATAAACAGGAGAGTTGTTATATTTTGCTCCTAATTCAGCTTGAGTCTCTCCTTCGAATGTGGGTTCAGGTATTACTGCTACCGGAGACCAGTTTCCGTATTCGGTTTTGATTGTAGCAGATTCTTCATCGCTGCTTTGTTGATTGACGTAATATTTATTGTAATTGTTGATCTTTTCGTTGATGTCATCGCTCGATTTCGCTTCTGGCGTTATCTTTCTAGCTTCGAAGAAGCTTGTTCCCATCGGTTGAAAGCTATCGCGTGGATATAAGCGTTGAGATGCAACGAATGCTCTCTCGGTGGTTATATCATTTTCTGAAGAGTTTGTCGGCAACTCCGTCGGAGATGGAGTTGTGGTTTCAGAATTGTTTTCTTGCGAATTTTTTCCGTCTCTCTTCTTAACAATCAATTGGGTAACTTGTCCCGATTTTGTCATAACGTTCAACGTTTGCATATCTTCTGGATTCAAGCTTCTCGATACTTTTAATTCGGTTCGTGTCATTCTCGGAGAATGTCTTCTGGATTTCGTTATCAGACTACGTAGTAACGTGCTGTTTTTTTCATTCTCTGCTGCCGCGATAGTGATTGCTAGGAGAGCAATTCCCCACAGCAATAGTGTTGATTTAGCAGCCATCTGAAAAATGAAACAAAAAATCAATACAAAATTCTACGAAAGTATTTGAAGAAAGTATCGAGGATGTATGAAATTTAGATTTAGTATGCAAAATGTAACGCCCATTTGACGGAAGTGATTGTCAATCGGACCACGTGTCGTTTTGGACTTGTTTACGGTAAAACAACTCGACATCCTCTTGATTAAAATTTTTGTATACAATTGTATTGCACCTCTTTGCAATGCAGCCAATTAACAAATCAATGAGTGCAAACAATTAAAAAAACCGTGTTAATTGTGTATGAGAATGCGACAGAATTGAGCGAAATTTTAAAGGAAACCTGAGAAACTCGATCATTTTCCTTAAATGATACGAATACTTTCTGAAAAATGACGGAATTCTCATTAAAAATAATAAAAACGACCTATATATTATGTAGATATGTACGAATATAAGCTTAATTAAATAAATGAAATCATTAATATGCTGATTTTATTGATATATAATCATATTTAATTGATATAGTATTCATATATGCATATTTAAAATCAATAAATAACGTTTCATTTGTTTATTTATCAATGGTATTCATCAAGGACGCCATTTTGAATTCGTGACGTTTTTATTCCGCCATCTTAGTTTTTGGCGTTTTACTTAACCACGCGAAAACACGTGCATATCCTACGCTCATATTTAAAGTATATTTTAGTAGTTACGTTTTGATTTGATTTAAAATAATAAATTGATTATATATATATAGGAAGTGACATACAATAGATTATTTTACGATCATCGTTGTTAACCATGTTGAATTGCGGTATTTCCGCAATAAATCTGTTTCAGATACGCGAAGTGTGCTTTGATTAGATCCGCGCGATTTGCACACATCATCATCATTCGCACAAATGCTGATTCATTAGTTTAAGTGAAAACTGACACCGGTATACCAGTTGCGGGGCACCAGGTCCACTTGCTACTTGCATTTGAAAATAAACGATACGCGAAGATGAGCCGATGATAAATGCAATTTTAACCCAGAAACTGCTATAAATTTTTGCAGACCTATGCTAGAAACTTTCTATAGTCCGGTGTTCAAAGTCGGACGCACGATCCATACAGATCACATCGGATATCGACAAATTGAAATACCGTTTTATTATCGCTCATGCAGTAAACCTACTAATCAACAAACGCACTGTAAATTAATCGAAATATATATGATATTGCACTATGCAGTTAATCGTTTATGGATACCCAATTTTATTAATTGAATCGTTGTAAATATTGTATTTACAAACGCCATATTACATATCGTCCTTTAGAGAACATCGTAAAAAATGTTGATTTATCGATCTGCTGTATTAAATTTAAATAATTTTATACTTTAACACGAAAAACAAGTAATTTTTAATTAATGTTAATAATATTGTGATCATATTCATTCAAAACATATGGTAAATTATGGATAAATAGCTTCGGTTGTCAAAAATTAGAACATTTTAGAAACTAGAATAAAATTTAAAAGGCCACAATTGAATTAAATTATTGACATCAGATGAAAGTTGTTAAAACCTTAGTAAACATGGTGAGTTTTAATCCGAATTCGATATAAACTCTTCCTCAATATTTTGACTTCTTTTTAAAGATGGATTATTCTAAGAATAAAAATAGCTATTCACGATATGCTTCATAATTTGTTCGATATTTTGACTTAGTTCTGGTGGCACGTGTCAATTCCACGGTTTCACTCGTACTCGGCAAATCGTACCGAATGCGAGCGAGAAAAAACATCGCGTCCGTAGCAACAGAAGCTTGAATATTTCTATTTTTATTTTTTTATTATTTATTCCTTAGATTTTTTAGACAAACACAAAAATGTCGTCACCTGTAGGAAATATATTTTAAGAGTTATTCGAGATAAATAAAAAACTTGGGGTCCCAAATAGACCCCATCGACACGGCTTAGTTAAAATAATACGAATTAAGAAATGTGTACCGCAACATATTTTTTTTATTGGAATATTATGAAAATATCTAGTCAACGCACTCATAGTGCCGAGATAGAGATCCATACTATAGAACCCCGCCATATAGAAGACTAGCGACCCATACAAAATTAAGGGTTTGGTTTTTAAGTATTCTGTAAATTAAACGAAACTAATACATATACTTTTTTTCCATTCCTATGTTTTAAATGATAATTCCATATCCTTGTTCTATTTTTAAGGGCAAAGTGTTAGATATTTACGAAATACGTGATTTGACCTTGAAAATTTTGCGTTTTGTAGCAAACGGCGATCTAGAAGGAAGGACTATAGCAGAGAGCACTATAGGAGGGTTAATTGTAAGAATATTAGAACTGTGGAATTATGATAAAGATTAGTTTATTTAGGTTTAATAAATTTTTCTCTATAATTTCTACATTTTTAATTCGAGTTGTAATTAATATCATATTTTAGAAAAAAAATCTAAGACTTACATGTCTAAAGTTTATGAAATCTATAGTTTATTAAAAAAAGAATAGATTTTTTGGAGAAATATGTAAGAAATCTTAAAAAATCTCATTAAATATTTATTTATTCCCCCAAAATTAATTTTGTCCTCTTCAAGGGGACTTTTTATCTCCTAAATGTTTTTTTTTGGGAAATGGAAGAAGTCGCAGGGGGAGATATGGCTGCCGTATACGAAGGCTGTGGAATAATAGCATTGTTGTTTTTGGAAAATAATTCTTTACACATTTTCTAAAAACACATGAAACATTTTCATAAAAGTGAGTATCCAATATGGCTACCAATGTCAAAATATGTCATCGAACAATATTACAATACAAAAAAATGTAAAAATTGAATCAATTAGATATTGTGAATCAAAAAAATCGGATAATAATTAATCAAATCTAAATTTAAGATATCACAATTAGAATAAAAATATTTTTATTTTTCTTAACCTAGCATAATTATTGATATATTAATGTTATTATATTGAGGAAATAAATTGAATCGTTTTATGTATTTATTTATTTAATATTGATAAACAAAAAATGTTGGAATTTAATGCGTATTGGGTCAAAGCTGAATCATCTTATAGATTTAAAAAATAAACATTGCAAAGCCTTTATTCGACCTTTGGCGTAAAGGTCAAACGATTTCCAATTATTTCACTCGCCGATGACAGGCAAATGGCCCTTGTACACATCGAAAATGGTAAACAGACGATTGAGGCTATATTCCGCTGACAGTTTGAAAATTGTCCATTGGTATTTTTTATTCGATCCATAAAATATTGGGTCAAGATCACGGTTCAACGGATTTTTTGTCCGATGATTGATCATTATTTATATATTTTCTACGGGAAAGTATTTCTTTTTTCCGCTCTTTCTACACCTTGGTGAACATTATATATATATATATATTTTTTTTGGAGCATTGCTCCACTGCAGATCGTGACAAAAGTATTAAATTCTCAATCATTCCGTATTTATATCAATTGCGTTATTGACATTTTATAGTAATGACATTCGTGACGGTGACGCTTGAACTTGACAGGAAACTTTCTATTCGCCGTCAACATTGAAACAGAGAATACCATTAGGAGAAGTGGAAACGTTGACCAAAATCTCACATTTCTGGAATAGCCCACATTTCCTCCGCCAAACATCTATGGCAATTAAATTAATTGATATCATAAATGTGAACGCGTAGCCGTTTTCAAATCGATTTGGTTTATTTACTCAAAGACCTCGTTTTAAGTGAAAATTTGTTTAAACGAACGCATTGAATGCACTCATGGAATCGTGAGAATGAACAAATTCAATATCAAAAAAATATATCATCGGCATATGGCATTCTTGAAGAGATTCGCTACATTGCAAGTATGATCTCAATTTATTCTCTATAGCAATTAAAATCGAGTTTATAATTAACATCACATTATTGATATCGATAAAGTAACTGAATTTAAATGAAAATCGACGAAATAAATCGATCGATCCGACGAGTTTGATTCGGTTCTCGGCCGAGTACGTCTCGGACGATATTCGCCGCTTTTCTATGTGAAAGTGCATATCGATCTGTGCAATTTTACGACCATGCAATCGCATCATATTGTTTGCATAGACTCATGCCATAATAAATTTCAGAGCAACCAGCAGGCGAGCTGTTGTGCAGAGCGTGCTCAGCAAATAGAGCGTCATATTGAAATGCAAAACTGCATCGAAAAAGAAATCATCGCCATGTAATGCAAGAAGGCATCATATCTATTTTCATCGAAAAAAATAAATATATCTATGAAAACATTGGATCTTGTATATATATTTACATTTTCCATCAACCAGATAAGACTAGGAACAGAGAAAACGTACTAGTTAAGAATTTAAATACAATAAACTCTGCTATAGCGCTCCAAGCTATAAATTGGAGTTTGCGGTATCCCCTTCTATAGTGCTTCCTTCTAGAACGCCATTTTCTACAAAATGCAAAAGTAATGCCTTTGGTTTGATTTAGTTTATAAAATACAATAAATGTAGCGAGGATGTAGTGTAAAAAAATATTTTAACAAGCACTATACGAATATTACTCTATAAAATAATTTTCATTGTTTTTTATAATCTTTCTCTACAGTTCAAATGATACGTCTTCTTCTAAAGTAAAATTTTATTTATAAATAAATGCTTTAAAGATTTTTAATATCTGGTGAATAAGATGGATGCTGTGGAACTTCTAAATCCAACCCCCTGATTTTTTCCTGTGTGATTCTTGATGCGTGAAAACTGATCAAGCCTTCAATCGTTCTAATTGGGCACAATAAACTTCAGCTAAAACTGTTTGTCAAGGTTTAAACAATTCATAATGAAATAATTACGCCTAAAATATCCCAGAAAACACAAGGGGTTGAAACTGATACTTGATTTGAAGAAAGTCATTTTTTCCCCTTTGGGTTGTTGTACAGCACATACTTTTCATCATCAGTAACAATCCTTTTCAGATAAAGATCGTTCTCATACCTAGACAAGAGCGTCGAACATATGGTTATTCTTTGTTCCAGTTCTGTTAGCTAAAGTTTGTGCGGTACCCAAATTACTCGTCTATTTTTTACGGATCCTTTACAAATGGTCTTGAACTACTGACTAGGAACAACTGAGACCTCGTGATAATTCCTTTATAGTTTTGCGAGGGTCGGATTCCATCAACGAGTTTAAAGCTGCATCATTGAGATTTAAAGTAATTATTATCTTAGTTTATCGTTTATTTATAATTCTCCATCACCTTATTATTTTTTTTTGAAACATCTATGCTATTTTCGAAGTTTTAAGACGTCTCTAAAGAAAATCGGACTACAAATATTATGATATTAAATCTTACTTGTTTACTCGACGGCAGTCGGTGACAAACTGATGTTAAACCAACAAAACAAAGAAATCCTTGGTTTTTTTTATATATATGGTTCCACGAATCATTTTATTAGATGTTTTTATGTGCCTTAAATGTACAACTACACTGTGGATGATACAAATTTCTTCGATAATTCTTAAATACGTTATTGAAAGTCGAAAACAAACGTAGAACAGGTCTCATAGTAAAAAATAAGTTAGTTTTGGCGATTTAAATCTATTTTTTTAAAAAATACTCTAAATCAAAACGACTTTTGAAGTTCGATAATAATCTGCTGAACATATTGAGGAATTATCATAGTTTGCATCACCAGGATCCATGATTCATTGTAATCAATCCTTGGTAGTTTTTTTCCATTAAGTGTTTCTTCATCTTATACTTCAAAGTAGTGTTCAACTAGTGTTGGTATATTAACACTTTATGAGCCGCAAGGCTTTACATCAAGCCTGGGGGCCGCATGGTTTCATGTGATGATAATCCAAGCTAACATGCACGTGTTCCATCTGTGGTCAAATAGTAGAATTACATTGTGCATCGTCATCAGAAAAAAAATGCCAAGTGGGGGTATGGCTCTCACGCCAAAAAGGCGTGAACGGCTCATAACGCTTGGCTACAAAATCACGCCAAAAGGCGTGAAAGGCTCATACAGTGTTAAAATGATCTACCTGTTTCGGCGTGCTCGGCGAATTTTATTTTTGGAAAAATATCCTTTGGCCAAAAACAGCACCAGTCCTTTGAAACATCTTATTTTCGAATTCGAAATAAACTATGACATGACGATATTTTGATAAAATTGAGGAGATAAGGACAGAATCATTAATGAGTTAAGTATCAAATCTAAAATTGTCTTTGTGACAATCATACGATATATCTATTGGAGCCTTGATGAATAAAATTAAATTTCTGCTTATTTTTTTAATCAAATTTCGTGTGTAATATGTAAAAAATAAAGGAAGAACCTTCTAAGTTCACTAATCATTGATTTGTATGGGAAATATACGATGAAATGTAATTAATTAGATATATAATCATGTTACAACCTCAGTCGATGAAGACCTTCTTTCAAAAGATAACACCATCCACAGACGACTTCCTCAAGGCAAATACGTATATTAACACTAAGCAAAACGAATGTTCGCGTTGGTTGCTAAGCAGGTGTTTATAAACAAGTTACTTTATTGATAAAACAATATGATTATATTTGTTTTCGTTTAATAGCCCGAATACCGGCCATGATCATTAAACTATCACAATTATATCATTATTTTGTCGAGAAATATTAATTGATCGCTACGACCGGTGTCCGTCCGCAACACTTTTCCCCGTCCGCGATAAGGAATAGACGGCGAGCGCAAGTTTTTCGCAGTGCACACAACCGGACATTCCGGTGTTAGCAATTAAACACTTTCTTGCTCAGAACATCCGGAGAGATGCGCATGCGCAGCTAGCGAAATGGAAATTGTCGCCGCACAGGGTCAAAGGGCCGCCATTGGCGCCTCCATGGTCAAACGCGACCCACTGTGTTTGCAGCGGAGAGATTGTTTGCTGAAATAATGCAGCCATTATAATGGATGCACTTGCCGTTTTAATCTGCGAGAAAGTGCTGAAACTACATTACATACTTGTTGCGGATGTGGAAAATGAACACATTTGTTTTATATCGAATATAATATCAGAGAGTTGCAACCGGAGGTGTTTGTATGTGTGCCGAGATTATCTACGGGTACGTGTGCGAATTGAGAAATTAGCGATACCATAAATATTTAACGCGGTAATTACCACGAAACATTAATTTAATTTATAATCAATTCGATGATATCAGACGCTGTTTCGTGTTGATGGATTGCGGTAAAAGTTGACGCGATATAAATTAGAGTGTATGAATTTCAATTTGATATAATTCGGGGGCGTTCAGATCGGATCGGTGCATTCTTTCGCGACGATTATTAATCACACATTATTCGCATTATTCGAAGCGGCGTTGACAGTGAAAGTAATATAAAATTAATATAAAATTTCCAATTAAATCCGAGCAATAATTCGGATTCGAATGCGTTCGGAGAGCGATTATGATTCGCGACCGCGCGCACTGGCGAAAAGAAATTCACGCCCGGGCCGGATTTGGCCGAGAGCGCGCCGGCGACGGCCATCCCCTCTCGCTCGGCGGCGTGCGCCCGCGCCGATTTATCTCGTCGCATCAATCTTCCGCGCAAATTATCGGCAAAAACTCACCGAGATTACTTCCGCCACTACGTATCACCGGGATAGCCTTAATTACACGTTGTTAAAATTCTTATTTATCGCCGTTTAATAAAACGTATTTTCATTAATCGATTCGCCATTATTTGCCGCTTGATTCGGCGCCATTTCATTTCGACGGTTTCACACCTCGATTCGAAAATGCCGCTTGAGATAACCGTATCTCAATCGACCATATCCTGGAGTAGCATTGAAATAAAAAACATAAAACGAAGTTATCGATCTGGTTTACGAAAATAATATATTATATACAATAATAATAAATACACTGATGATAGAGGTAAAATTATCATTAAACAAATTTTCAGATGGAAAGAACACGTGCCACGAATAAGGTGGTAACTATTGTACGTGTACTTACTATTAAAATTGATGATACTATATTCAAAATAACAACAAAAAATATGAAAAACGCTATGAAAATATAGAACAACGTAGTTCGCGAATGCAGTTATAACGTTATTCCACAATTTCTATACAAAACTAGATAAATAGTGGCAGAGAGAACGACAGGCGCATCTCCAGATATTTTTTCCACAAAAAGCTGTGTTTTGAAAAATAACAGTTACCACCTTATTGGCGGCACGTATTAAATTATTATTAATATAATCATTTTCTGCATTGAGCTAGGCTTGGATATTAGTGCGGGGCGCATGACGTACATGCGCATACAAATCGTGTCCAGGGTGCGGCC